>JAJIYU010019272.1:0-10873 GCA_030144865.1 Tinospora cordifolia | reverse complement strand
TAATATTGTCTTGTATTTATGAAAAGATATGTTCTTTAAATCACTCATAGACATGAGATATTGAAAAATGGAATGTCAAGTGTGTGTCACTTGTAAAGTAGCACGGGCCCGACCCGCCGTTTGGTTTAGTCCACTATCAAGAAAACGGTGGATGGTCCAATGCTTAATGATACGGGGGTTGGGGTGTTACAGCGGCAGTGGTATTGCTGCTACTTCGTGAAGTTGCACGAACAGGGCATGGAAGCTGGTTGGATGAACGTCTACGGCTGCTGCTATGTTTTGAAGATGAGGAAGGACTGAAGCTGCATGGGTGCAAAGAAACGGAACAGAGCAATGGCTCTGTTACTGCTGCTGTGGGGGTGTTTGCAGGAACAGAGGAAGAAGCAGAATTTTTCTGCTGTGTTAGACACCGAGCTGCACAACTGGAAAAGAAGATGTTGAAGAAGAAGAACTAGAGCCATGGTGCTCTGTTTGGTTGTGTCGTGGACTGGTGGAACGATGATGACAAAGGAAATTAGTCACTGGAGTCGGGGTGGTTGCTGCACGAACAAGGGAGTTGCTTCCATGGTGGCCGAATGGACAAGAACGAAGAGGAAGCTGTTGGTTGCTGTTGGTCTGGTGCGTTGAGCCGATGAAGAACAGAGAGGGAAGGCAGAAAACAGAGGAACGGGAGTTGGAAACGAAACTGAGGGTAGAATTCTTGGTTTGAACTGCAGCATGGTCCCGGTTGCAGTTTGAAGTTGAAATTTCTATGATTGGCATGTTGATCAGTGGCTGCTGGCAGAAATTCAAAAAAGAAAGAAAAAATCGAAAAGATGGAGTGACTGGGTTTGGACCGTGAAATCTGAGGTTTTGTGAAGATTGGTGTGTCTTAGTGTATTTGTTTTTGAATTCCATGATGTTGGTCAATCGTGAAAATGGGTGAAGGAGACGACTGAAACAGGGGGGAAATAGCAGTTTCTTCATCAGCTGGTGAGTGACCGGAATAAGGAGGTAAGGAAAAATTATTGGGATTTTGGACTATAGATTTTTAATGTGTTTATTCAACAATCAAAGTATAGTAAGATTTATTAATATAACGTGAATTAGATTATAATAATAATAATAATAATAATAATAATAATAATAAATCGATAACTAAATAAATAAATAAAATCAAATGAACGATGATTATTTAAATTAGCACTATAAATGATCTTAGTAAAGTTCTAAGAATAGTGAAAGGTTAAAATTCTCAACTTCTAACAAGACTAAAAACTTGACAAATAGAAGTCTTATTTTGTTCGTAATTAAATGGATTATGATGTTAATAAATTTTGAAGTTACAACGAGTAAGTTATTAGAACTTTAACTATATGACAAAAGCTTGCAAGTAAATCATTGAAGTAAAAATTTGAAATTAAAGAAATTTAGAAGGCCCAGATACTACTTTAAATAGGAAATATAAAATTTTAGAATTTTTGAAATAACCTTAAATTAGTGGAATGTAAAGTTTGAACTCCATAATTATCTTAGAAATTGTTTGGGCTTAAGAATGATTATGTTAAGTGTTAAATTATAGATTTATATACTTTAGCATATCGAGGATTTCGAAGGAAAGCAAGGAACCCTGAAGATCAGTGAAATCAGGTAGGCGTGAATTCCTTGCTCATTTGTATTATATGGATTTAAGATTCAAGCATTTGATTGAATCGTTCTAGGTTACTAGAATTTTACTAGGAAATTGAGTGAAATTGTTTGACTTCTTTGAATGATGTGTAATGTGTAATGAGCTATTTAATCTATGCATAATTAGTTATGACATGATCTTGTATTTAGATTCACTCAATTATGGCATGCATGACTAGGCAAATGTGTATCTAGATCCCATTGTTTATTTATGTACCTTATCATGTGTATAGTTTGGATTCTATGTTCTAGTGTAATTGTATGATGATTGATGTGATTGAGATCGTTTGTAAAACAAAAAAATAAGACAATGGTTTATTAAGAATCCACGTACCAGTGCGATTGACGAGCCGCAAGGCGAATCGTAGGTATTCCCACCCTGAGCTGCCTGTGACAGCTCGAAGTCTTTGGGAGACAGTACGAGTCTAGATAAGTACCCTCGCTTGGACTGTGATATTGAGATATGATTGATTTTATATGGTACCACCTAAGGCCTCTATGATTATGATTGGATTGGATCATAGGGAATACCGAGAGAAATCTCAACCCTCTTCCGGTTTTGACTTCGACCAAAATTAAATGAATGTTTGAAACGCCTAATATTTGCAAGTGTTTGTAATGTTTGGATTGGGTCTGTATAATGCATCTGATCTGTAGGATCAATCCACTGAGCTTTCGAGCTCACTCCCACTTTATTTTTCAGGTACACCTGGACGTAGAGTATGTTGACTTACGTCAGAAGACTCGCACTCTAATTGGACACCTCACGGGGAGGTTGTCCGGGATAGGTGATTTGGATGTCATATATTATGTATTTTACTAGATTGTTTTAAAGTGATTACACTGGCTTAACTTTGGTTGTTTTTATTTTCAATGGCTTTCCTTATGTAATGATTTTGGTTTAAATGAATAGTTTTAAAAGTATTCCGCTGTAGTGCACATGATTTATTCGAAAAAATTATTGTGATTTTCTATCTTGCACAGAATAACTTTATAGACATTGACTTGAAAACAAATAGTTATGAATTTGATTTTGAAGAAAAAGAGTTTAACAGAACAAAATTTTCAGGTAGCATCTCGATTTTCATCGGGCGATGATCCACACGTGAGGAATCACGTGAACGGAGGTCCGATCGAAAATTGGGGCGTTATAGTTGAGGCTATCCCTATCCTATTGGTTTCTTGGGTGACCTATAAGGTTCACCATTAATGGCTTGCTATTATCGTCGAGGCTTCTTTTCTTTGTTCCTTATTGGGGCTTCTGTGTCAAACTCTTTCTTTATCAATTTTCCTTTATCCATGGCCTGTCAATACACTATCATCTGAAGAGGGACAATGACCTTGCAAATCTCAATGAGCAATCCCTCAATGAAACATGTGGCCTTGATCTCCTTTGTGGCGACGTAATTTTGGGAGAACTGGGATATCTCAATGAACTTGGCCTTGTACTCAACCATCATCATATATAACAAGCCTCATGAACTCATTTTCATTTATCTCCAAACTGATTTTGAGAAATGCTTCATTAAAATAGCTCCTTGAATATGGCTCACTCCATATGCTCAGTGTCAATAATGTGGCCATGTCTACCCTCTTGGTCCTTGGGACCCCCAGCATGTCCAAGTCCTTCCAAATCTCCCAAACTACCTATCTGACTCTAGGTGTACGAACTGACTCTCTTTCTTGCGCTCAAAAGTGGGTAGCCTTAATCTTTAAAACATAATCATCTGTGACTCAAACTCTCCCTCCATGATAACCAAAGGAAGTGCAATAGCAACCAACTAGGATGCGCCTATCTTCAATGTCATCGTCAATTGTTAAGTGAACTCGGTCATCAGTTACCAAGTGAAACTAAACCATCAACTTAGGGCCCATCCCCAACATCATGGCAAAAGGTGGTCAAGAAGGGGTCTCCATGTGTTGTTCAGTGAGTTGCTCAACATTCTCTATTGGTGTGGTTATCCAGAGGGTAGTCTTCCTCGATCTAGCCATCTATTAAGCATCAAATTCATAACATATTCATATGTGAGAAAGTATCTAATTTGTTTCCAACAAATCATTAAAAAAGTTTCTAAGATATCTTACTAACTATCTTCATATCATGCTGTACCATTTCAAATATTGATATTAGACAAGACATGTGTGTGACGAACTAAAACTTTGGTTATTTTCTTACAAGGAGCTTCATTTGTACATCAAACACATATTTTTTCTTCATTCCTCACGCTAGAATGACTCTACATTCATGTTTCTAAGTTTTTCATTCCAATTAGGGTCTAATGCATGATGTCTAAGTTATTCATGATTTCTTAATTTGCGAAGCATATCTATATGTGATATAGCTACACATGTGATTATGCATATAAAGTTTTTGCCCACATTAGGTAAAGGATTTTTTTTGGGGTTTAAGATATATATGTATAATTTTGCATGGCTAATATCAACAAGTAATCAATTAATCAACACACACATAGACACCACGCTAGCAGAATGGAACCCTAAGCTTTCACTCTTTCCTTGAGGTTTGGAAGTCTCATACTAATGTCATTCATTGGTCAGAGCATCCACAAAGGATTAACACTATTCCCAAACAAGTTTGTTATGTCCTGGCAACTAAAGCTTCCCAACCTTGCACACATTTGGAAGTCCCATTCTGACTAAATGCATAGTCATAATATCTACCAAAGTCGTCAATCATTCACCATGCAAGGTTTGTCGTTTATCAAAATTGAGCTTCATCCAGATTTCCAAATTCCTACAACTACCAAATAGTGTAGAGACCAGGAGTGGATTCCAACTAAACAAAGCTTAATCAATTCCAAGCTCTAACTTTTCTCCTAAATGTTTTGATGTCCTAATCCATTAGCTTTTATTCTCATCTTGTTGTCATCTAAGGTATAATATTATACACTAAAAATGTCCAACATCTACCCTAGTAGAATATTCACCTAATACACCTATTATGTGACCCCGACTCTTGATTTCCCTATCTCTCGATGCGATGAGTATTCGAGATCGCACGCAGAGACGAGACACACCCATTTGGCGAGAGACATAGGGTTCAGGTCGTTCAGCAATAGCTGGATGCCACGTTGTTTGTTCCCATTCTATTTGTCTTATGCTTCAAAGCCTTTCTTTCAATTAAGATAGAAAATCAACTTCAATGCATAATAATATCTTTGGAAATGAGAGTTTATAAGCAACTAAAATTGATTGGCAAAATTTCAAAAAAAAAAAAAAACATGAGGCATAATAGCCTAAGTTCAAAACCATCAGAGTTTACGAAAAATGAATCAAAATAGTAAAGTTAGAGGAAAAATGAAAAGCTTCAAATCTAATGGTTAAATAATCCAAAGATTTCTGAAATAACCCAAAACATTTAATTACATTGAAAATGTTTTGTCCAAAAAAAGGGGGCACATGCCCTGTCTCAAATTATATACAAAAAGGAGAATAAAACATTAAATCAAAAACTAAAAATTGTGACAACCTCCTAGTGAGGTCTCACCCAAAATGACGGCCTCGCATAGCTGGTCTACTCCTACAATGTCAATGATCATCTGTAATAAAATAATGGGGTGAGCTCGAGAACCTAGTGGATCATCCCTACATATCACTAGCATTATATAAACTAGAATACATACCATGCAAACACTTTTATTACATTAAGGCATTTAAAACACTATATTGGTTATTTTGTCGTATGCAAGACCAAAAGAGCCCTACTCCTAGTATCCCTGTGTGGTTTGGGAGCAAATCCAGGGGTAACGCCTAAGGGTCGTTACCTTTCAGGACCATGATCTAAGGAGAGAAGTCTGCAATGACTCTTTATCTGATGACACAATCAACTATCGCAGTCAGCTCGGGTAGGGACAACCACGATGACACCCAAAAGCCAGTCATTGCCCTATTATGTGGATTTATTAAATCTTAATTTAATCTTCTATTAGTTGCACCTTGCATTCCAATTCTTACTTAATCATCATATGTAACATTTTTAAAGTAAACTACCAGATATGTTCAAACATTCGTGAAGATTAAGACTTGAATCTATCATCTACGCATAAGGCAAAATAAGTAAACAACAATCATGGGTACATGTCAAGCCATCCCAATCAACGATCAATTAGATATGCCCCAACATGCTTCTAGGTGCTCATTAAAAATAAACATACAACATGATTTGCATTCAAAATTTAAATAAGGCTAGGAAGTACGGAAATCACACCCACATTATATCTCCTTTCCTTATGCCTTTACTCCTTGTCGCAGTGTCCCTTACGTATGTATTTCACAGTGTACATAAGGCTGAAACGAAAACAAGAGAAAAGACGGGGTACATGAGGACTTGACCTCAGTAATGGTTTGCATTATTGCGGTCACCAAAATTGGCAACATATGTTTAACACCTCAATACACACACATTGGGATTAAAACACACATCAAACTAAAGGAAATCTTTCTACATTGGAAATATACGCTTTTCCTCTTCGTTTCTTGCCAAAACAAAGTCTTGCAACCCTCAAATCATGTGTGCTTCAAAGGAAAACATTTTTACACTTAAGAAAATGATTTACCATGCTAAGAAAACAAGATCTCAAGTGGGGTTTTGTGATTTACCTTAGCACAAATAGTTTCAAATCGTTCCTCAACTCAAATCCACCCTTGTTGATGTTGCTCTTGGTGAATCTACGCTTGAGGATGGGTAGAGAAGGGTCTAAATGAACTCAAACTACCCTTAAAACTCAAAAGAAATGTTAAGAAATGAGATTAGAAGGCTTGGTTAGAGTTTAGGAGAGAAAACAGTGAGTTGCGGCACAAGAAATATAGATCTAGGGTTTCTGCACGAACATTGCATTTTTATAAAAATCCATGAATTACCACGGTCATCGACTGCGGTAACCAGGACGATGCACCTTGCTCATTTCTTGGTTTCTTCTGTGATTACCACAGTTATCCAAGAATTACCGATATAATTACAGAATTACCGGGATAATTACAGAATTACCGTGGTTACTAACTACATGATTACTACAGTCATTAAGTCTCATTACTGTGACAACTAGTAAAATTTTGGCTTTTGCATCTTTTCTTTGCCATTTCTCGTGTTTTCTGAATTTATATCATTTTATATTATTTTAAGTTTAGTTGGACTTATTCTACACGATTTTCAAGTATCTTATTATTTTCTTTTTTATTTAATTAATTATTTTATTTTTAACTGTTCACCAATGATGTGGAGGTCTTATAGACTTTTGGGGTATTACATACTGCCTGGGCTTTGACTCCACCACTATATCAAAGCTAGTGTTTTCCTTTTCGTTAGATCTAAAGCATGCTCTGTAATACAACCACTATAACAACCCCTTTCTAATATCTTACTTTGTTTGGATTATTCCTTAAAATCATTAATTAATTTTCTTTAAATCACTTTCTTGCAACAAAATGAATAAAAGACTAAGATCTCTTTAAAAACACAATTTTTAAAAGGTCTTTATGTCAAGTTTAAGTGGAAAACATAAGAAGTATCATTAGGCAAAAACACCTAAGGGGAATGCTATTGTTTCATTTTTATTTTTTGTTCTTTCCTTTCAAAACATTTTCAATAATATGAAATATCAAACATCAGAAATTTAATTCAACATCTTCAGAGTAGGCAATTACTTAAATTCATTCAACATAATAATAGCATGATCAAACCTAAGCCTCGTCAATAGTCAAGTCTAGCACTTTCCACTATGGCATACACCACACAACACTTGTACAAACTTCCAAAATGATACAAGTCCAAAATATATTAAAAGAGATAAAAGAAAAAATAAAGCATGGGCTCCCATGCTTTGGTTAATGTGTACTTACATCTGAATAGGTGTGGAGTTGAGCTCTACAAGCCCAATGGATCTATCTCCTAACTAATCAAGCATATACACATAGAGATCATTAAAACACTTCAGTATATTAAGCATATTCAAATAACATTTTTTGTAGGTTAGTTACTTGGTAGATAAGCCTTAAGATAGTCCACTGGCCACTACAACCCACAACAAAGATTTGGTCAATGGTATCAAGCACGTGGCCCCAAATCATCATACCTAATGTTAAATGTGTTTCTCGTAAAAAAAAAAAAAAACATATCAACCCTCGGATCGAGGTCAAACAATAAAGGTTTTTCACCAAAAACACATAAGTAGACTACTAATGACACCTTAAGATTGGTCATCCCAGAAAGTGGATTATTATCTTAATCATGTTTATTTTGTGTGGTCAACATTAATAAATCAAGCAATAAAGTAATTATTGAATTAATAGGTAACATCATTTCTCATCATGATTGTATAAATAGAAACTTGTATTTCATGGTCATCTTGCACGCTTTTATAGACATATTTATCATACTTAACAGTGTGTGATCAATATAAATACATCTCAAGGATATCATAGTATGGACCTTATTCCTATCACAGTCTCTAACTTATTGTCAACCTTTCAACTCATATGGTAAACATAGATACAAAACAACGCAATATTATTATGATCAAATGTAGCATCATGCATCCAGGTACTCTAATCATCCTCCTAAGTTTATTTTTATAATTCTCACCACCAACAATCTTAGCTTCACTTACATAAACAAAAACACCAATTTTTAGTCTATGATATTTGTATCCAATCATGAAACTAAATTAGTGTGTTTATGCGTGTAATCGGGTGATTTTGCTCTACTAGAATCAACTGTTAGGTCCCCCAAGGTTTGGTTAAATCGGATGTCCAAACTTGGGACAATTTACAAATTTGTTTCTCTATATTGAATAATGTAGCAGATTGCGTTGTGAAAATAACACATTACCCTTCTGGGCAATGTAGTAATTTGGTGTAACACACCACTTTATGTTATGTGCATAGTGCAGTACACTAAATCTGTCTTCAATTTAGGGTCATATCATTGTTAATTTTGCAAGTTCTATGACTCAGTTTGTTGTCTCTTAGTGTTCTACAAGACCATATACTTCTATCAATTGGTTCTTAGAGGTTTCAGATCAAACATCATGTTTTCTTCTATTCATTCATGATTCGATAGTAGAAGCACATGCATTGTAACCAACTATGTTTGGCCACTTGGTTTTCATACTTCAAGTCATCATTTCACAATATTCTTGTGGCATTTGGAAGATGAAACTGGATACTTTCTAGCAGTACAAGGATAGTGGTTTGATATGACTTTAATCAATTTCAAAAGTAGGCTCAAAATAGGTCTGTCAATAAGTCACGAATGCTTAGATTCTGGTGTATAATCAACTACCTTTGTGACATTGGTTCAAGGTCTATTGGTCACAAAGTTTTGTAAGTCTTGCAACATTATGCTCATGGCAGATGCCATAATCCATTGGCGTATAATTCTAAGCATTGTATGGCCTATGGTTTACATGAAATGGGCCCCAAAATGGTTGGACAACCATGTTTTCGTTATGAACATCATGTTCATAGCTTTGTCTATTTCAAACATATGTGAAAATAAGGATGGAATAATGTAATACCCCAAAATTTTGTCAAATAATTTAAAATAAAAGAAATAAGTTAAGTGAATTAATTTCAATGATTTTAAGAAATTTTGGGTGCAAATTGTAGGTTGGCACATGAAAAATAAAATATATTAGAGATATAGTAAAAATTAAACAAATAAGACCTTAATTTGATAATTAAATGAAAATTAAGGTTTAGTAGAATTAATTATGAAATTTAAGGAATTGCTTAAGAAATAAATAGAAATAAAGTATTTACACATATTGGCTAATATATGAATGAATAAGGTGTGTGTTAGCATAATAAATGTTAATACTACACATTATGGGAATATGTACATAGAAAAATTTATATAATTAAATAAAAATGTAGTACACATGTATTTATTAAAAATAAACAAAGCATTTTATAAATATTAATTTATAATTACATAAATTATTATCTGAAAATGAAATAGAAAATAAATAAAAATGCATAGAAATGGTAAATATGGATTATTTAATTAAAGATATTAAAGAAATAGAAATATATATATAATTAATACAATATTAAATAATTAGAAAGGGAAAGATATTAGCATATCATCAAAATAGAAAGTTATACACAAGAAAATCAAGTTTAAATCACTTAGAAAGTGTCTAATTGGCAAAATTTCAGATAATAGCAACTTAGAAAAGCAATTTGATAATTAGAAACTGCATCTAACGGTCCAAAACGATTCTGTAAAATCCAATGAATGAGATTGAAGTCCAAAACGGCACCCAGGAGCACCGAATCATCAAGATCGAATGGATCACGATCAATCTCTCTAATCCAACGGTCTAGATAACGGGCGCAAATCTTAATCTCGAAATCGGATCGCACACTGTGTTCGAGGCAGATCGGACGAACCAGATCGGATACGCGTTCGGAGATTGCGAAGGTATGCATTGATTGATGAAAATTTGACGGCCCACAATCGATCAAACCAGTCCAACGACCCATAGGGTTTTCGGTGATCGCGAAATCCATCCGCACTCTGTATCCGAGGACCATCCAACGGCTCCGATGAAGTTAGCTGATCACAATAAAGATATGCACGTAGTATCCGAGAATCATCTGACGATCCAGAAAGCCATGTTCCTCAGATCGCGAACAGATTGATGCGCTCGAGGATAATACGACCGCCCTAATCAAGCCTGCCCCATCTGTGATTGCTGCGTGACTCGAGTACGATCCTACGGTCCCAATTAAATGCTCCGAATTAAATAGCTGAAAATCTGAATTAAATCAATAAAAATACATCAAAAATCCGAAAATTGGTTTCTAAAATTCCAAAAATTTCCAAAAAAATTATTTACTAATCTTTTGTGCTTGGGGGGCACGAAATTTTGAAGAATTGGCAAGTTTCCAGCACAAACTTGCCATTCTATACACCTTTGAAGCCTATATAAACCCCCCTCCCCCCATGTTCACAAATCAAATCATCCCAAGCAACAAGAGTTGAGTTTTCATCTTGTGCTTCAAGCCCTCTTCTTGGCACCTCTTCTCACTTTTCTTTCCTCTCTTGAATGTGAGAAGTTCTTAGTTTAGAGATTCTTCTTGGGTGATTGTCTTGGTGTTTGAGCATTGGGAACTATTGCTTCAACTTTGGGGGAAACTACATATCAAGGTGGAAGTGATTTCTCTTACACCCTTTTTCTTA
>JAJIYU010019271.1:0-10849 GCA_030144865.1 Tinospora cordifolia | reverse complement strand
TTTTTATAAATATTTTTATTAATATTTGTTAAAGTTTTAAAACTTTCATTAATACCATATTTTAACAAATATTTGCTAAAATATTAGTGGTGCTTTGTGATGCAGCTATCGCCAGTTCTCCTCCATGCTCACCGTCGACCTGCTTAGGTATCCTCCATACCCTAATGATCCTTTTCTTGAAGATGTTGTCACTCTTCGGTGATGGTCCTGTGGCCCGCCTATTGCTATAGAAACAATTTGTTGTTAATGTTGTTGCTGCAGAAATAATTTGCTATTGTTGTTGTTGCTTGTCGATGAAGGTATGGGTGCTCTTAACTGAACCCAACACCTATTCTTCACTGCGCAGATCTGACCAGGTCGATGTTGGCTCTCCATAGTGTTGCTGCTCACCAGTGAAGAAGAACCCTATGATTCGTGCTCGCCCTCTATTGGTAACCAAACCTAGCACACATTTTCTGCCACCCCAAATCTAAATAGGTCAATATGTTCAGATCTGCTCGCTAGCATTCTGCCACTGCTGTTGTTGTTTGTTGCTCACCATCGCTTGCCGACAACTGTTACTGTTCAGATTTGCTCGTCGGCGTTTCACCGCTACTGCTAAGAGTAGAGCAGTGCAGCGATTGTGGTAACACTACCACCAACTATTGCTCTAGCGACTCGACTTGCTCTTCTTCCTTGTTCTTCTTCTTTCACTTTCACTGGGAGACTGGGAGAAGCTGCAGTGCCGAAAATAGATCTGGGAGCTTTCGATTGTCGAGAAAACAAACGGATTTCTTCTTCGTGGTGCACGACGCTGTAGATGAGGCTTGAACAGAATGATAGTGGGCTTGAACAATGTTGTTCGCCGGATAGTTGTTTGCCAATGACTTGTTCGCTAGGGTTTGTTCATCGGACAGTTGCTCGCCTTCTGTTCTTCTTTTTGTTGCTCACATACGAGATACGTATATATTATATATAAATAATATACAGAGAATATATTGTATACATATAATATACATATTATATACAAATAATATACGAATAATATACAAATAATATATGAATATTAATTATATATATTATATACGAATAATATACGAAAAATATACATATAATATACATATTATATACTAATAATATACAGTTTTTAAAATCTTTTATATTTTTTTCTTAATTTTTTAGCTCTATTGTTCACAACACCGAAAAAGAACTATTGTTGTTCATCAGAATGGTGCTTGTTGGAATGTTATTTGCTGGCCCAAGTAGTGTTCATCGGATTGTTGCTGTTCGCCAGCTGGAGTGGTGCTTGTTGAACCGTTGTTGTTTGCCAGTTGGAGTGGTATTCGCCGGACTCCTGTTGTTTGTTGGTCGTAGTGATGCTCGCCAGACTGTTATGATTTGCCCATGAACTATTATATTTCTTTTATTATTTTTATAATTAATATTTTAATACTTTAATAAAGTTGAAATACTAAAAAGCCCTTCTATCTACGACAGGTCGAGCCCCGGAAAAACCACGCTTTCAAGTCTCAACAACTAAGAAAGTTCACAAAATTTGCGATAGCCCTAGAAATGGCGATCGCCGGTCTCCAGAAATTCTCATCCCAAATCTCTCGAATTCCTTCGATCTCCTTCTATTCTAAATCTCTACTCGCTAGATCTTCTGCAACTTCCGCTGCTTCATCTTCACCCTCATCCTCATCATCGAAGAAAGTTTCCGATAGAATCGTGAAGCTTTTTGCCATCGATCTCGATGGTAAAAAACGCGAAATCGTCGGACTCTCAGGCCACACTCTTCTGAAAGCTCTTACAAACAGTAGTTTGATTGATCCGGCGTCACATCGGCTCGAAGAGATTGATGCCTGTTCGGCCGAGTGCGAGGTCAGCATAGCGCAGGAATGGCTCGACAAGCTACCTCCACGATCGTACGATGAGGAGTATGTGTTGAAACGTAATTCTAGGGCTAGGGTTTTGAATAAGCATTCAAGGCTTGGATGCCAGGTGATTCTCACTCCGGACCTCCAAGGCATGGTGGTCGCGATTCCTGAGCCGAAACCTTGGGATATTCCGTAAGGCTTATTTACTTAACCGTTCAAGTTAACTTTTCTTTGGAAGGAATAAGCTCGGATTTGTACTTCACAAACAATGTTCTATTTTTTTATTTAAGGATGTTCAGATGGAAATGACGATATCTTCTCTTTGTCTTTTGTGTAATTTGGATGCTTGTTTAGCGATGAGATCGCTGGAATTTTATGAATTTACCGAAAGCATTTCACCTGATAAGATTTAAGTTCTGCTTATTCCCTTTATCATCTGCTTTATATGTAATAGACTATGTAAACATGGAATGTTTAAACTTCAAATTCTGTAAACATGGAATGTTTTATTTGATTGATGTTTTTTCTACATCCTTTCAATGAACTTGACAACAATATATTCAAGTTCGTTTTTGTTATTTCCTTGTACTGAGTTCCGCTCGCGTCAGTCTGTGAGCAAGTCCTATTTTTTCTTTTTTGTGTTCAATAATGTTTGTTGCTGCATTTCCTACTAAGAAGATTTTGATGTGATCACTGACATGATTGTTGCACCAGATACTATTAGAATAGACATAACTGAAAGCTTTCTTATGCAATTTATAGCTATGCCAATATGTGGAGGTAGTTCTACTCAATTTCTTGTCCAAAAATTTGCCTCAAAGGGTATGAACAAGGCAATGCTTGGTAAATTTACATAGATTTACTTAAAAAGACTCAGGGCTACTAGGCTTTAGTCTATCTGTTGGTTTTTGATAAACATATTGACTCGCTACCTCTAATTAAAAAATGTGGTTGTAACAACTGAAATAAGTAGAGTACGAAATTGGCCTTTTAAGGTCAACTTTTCCATCTATTCGATTTTTTTTCCGGCAGTTGAGACACCCGATTTGTCCTATTCTTAGTTTATGTTCTTCAAAAAAGTTACCATCATTATGGTTTTCTATTTGCTAATTGCGGATGTTATGTCCAGATTCTTTACTCTATCTAGTCTAAGTGAGTGCACATACTGTTTGATTGAGTATGGTGAAAATATTGAGTGATGTATCCTGCAACGGCCAATGGAAGAGTAGTCTAGATTGTGTAGATTGTTATCTAATCAATAATAATTAGCATTGATCGTTTTAAACAAGAACATAAACTATAGTAAACTAGAAAAATAAAGTCAAGAACTTAACAAAGTCACGCAATCTGATTTAATATAGTGCTTAAGTCAGATTTTTCTTGTTATATAACAATATAAATGTGATTTCCTATTGATAAATTTATTCCTCAGAGTGAGAATCCCCTCTCATCCGTTTGTATTGTCTCAACTTACAAATCCCTATTTCAGATCAATTTAGTTTATATCTCTATACAACCAAACCCTCTAAAAACCATTAAATTTCATGGGAATGAAAACAATCGCCTCAAAAGAACAATATAAATCTATTTCTTAGTCTATACTTACTTCTTAACCTTGTGCTTGATCTTTGTCACGCTTGTTTTCCCAAACAATAATCATAATGAAATTATCATTAATTAATAATAGATTGAACATCAAACTCACATAAGATTTAAAAGAAAAATAAATTCATTAACTAAGGAAAATCAACATATACCAATAATCAATTTGGTCCATCATTTCTATTTACTAAGACTAAATTAGCTCATGATAGCAATAAAAGAAAACAAATCCAAACTAGTGAAGGAATCCATGAATATCAATCAAACTCAATCTCTTATCTTCTTTGACTTCTTTCTCGTGCTGTTGATTGCCTTTCTTTTGTTCTTTTTTTTTTCCACAGTCCTTTCGTTAACCATAACTTTTACTCATTAGCCTTTTATATTCTGTGTGCCCGAGCCAAATCGCGTGAAAACTTAAACACAACATGGTGCACGTCCATGAACCAGGCCATGAATATTTCTATTTATCTAAAATAACTTGGATTTAATTGCATTCTTCTATGGTTTGCTTCCCTATCGATATATCGCATAAACCAACTTGTAAAAGCGTCATTTCCACTTGAAATCACTCCTGGCTTTGTAACTCTTGCTCGTTTTTGCATCCCACCTACATGAACCGAAAATCGTCAAAGTAGCAACCAGTTCTGTTATTAGGCAAATGAGAAAAGAAGTGGAGAAAAAGATAGCAATTGAACTTGCCATATTATTCCAGTTCTGTTGTTAGGCAAACTAATTGTCAGTTCGTCCACTACTTTCTTGAGATTCAAGCCAAAAATATTATGATGGTGTCAACTCTTGAACCTATCATGTCTCATTTCTTAAAATTGTTGATATTTTCTTGAAGAGTTGATGCATGTCATCGCATTATGTTTTGATGCTTGATTCAACGTGATCCAACTACTTTTTAAGGGTAATATTTACTAAATATATATTGAAATTATGTTTCTAATGGTTTTTTTTTTCCCCATCATGTTGAAGATTAGGCAATTTGGTGAAAAGCGCTGTTACATTGAAACTATTTTGAACTAGATGTTGGTATATGTTATACACAAGCCAATGGTGAATGTTATTGTAGCATTTCCCTTCTATATTTATAGATGACCTTTTCTTTTCTTTCCTTTTTTTTCTTATTACTGTATTCGGTAAGATTATTTGGGGGTACCAGGTACTGTAACAGAAGGCATCTGCCGTCAATAATTGGTGGAATAGTAAGCTAATGGCTTGCTCCTTTTCTTATCATAGCAATGGAGACCAACTTTAAAAAGTGGAAATGAGATTGGTTTGTGTGTCTGACCATTTGCCGGGATATGGTCTCTTGTGCTGCCTCCATTATTTGTATCATTTATAATGCAAGATTACTTCTATTCTTTTGGTTGAAATTGCTTTTTCAATATTGTCCATCTTATGCATTTCTTAAAAGAATTATATTCAACACTTAAAATTGTTTAAGCTGTAACTTATGCTATCTATTTTCATTTGGTAGTGTCATTAGTTAGTGGAAATGTTATTGCAAAGGGTGTGTATGAACTTGGGCCTTCACCTGTAAAAGCTTAACTATGAAAGGGTTTTAATATAACAGTAGTTTTATCGAATCAATCACTGTTAAAACATTAAGAAACCTCTAACTGGATAAGTTGATTTCTTGTAGTTTTGGAAAATATATCAGCTAAGGGTTTGTTTCGTCAAAGGTAAATAGTAAAAGCGAGTAAAAATAATTTTATGGTAATTTTATGATTTAATGAAGTGAGAAAATAAATTTCTAAAAAAGTATAATTAATTATGACAATTTTTTTGAGTAACCAAACAATCTTTTAGAAACATTGTTATTTTTTGAAAAAAAATTTTAAATATCGGACACATGTAAGAAAAATGAAACGAATTGTTTTTATATTTTTATTTCATTACTATAAAAATTTTGTTTTAAATAAAAAAAAAAAGGTCTAGAAAGGGGAATAAGAAAGTTATATTGCATTTAAATATGAGAGATCAATAATTTTTCATTCTATGAAAAATATATATATATATCTTACAAAAATTTGAGTAAAAAAAAAAATTAACAAAGTCAGTTGCAAATAGTAATTAACTTAAACCGTTTGTCTGACTTCTTTTGAGGCCAAGAGTTCAGTATTTCTCGTTGCAAGTTCTTTAAGTATAAATAGAGTTCATTATTCTTATTTGGGTATTGGTATATCTTTTCATGGGTGATTTTGTTTTTAAGCTAGTTTAAAGCAATTTTAACCTTTTATATATATAAAAAAAATACAACTTTAACATTTTCTAGTATAATTTTAATATCAAAATGTAACTTTTTCTCTAAATATTTTATATGTTTATGAATAATATATTTGATAAATAAATATTAAATAATTAAAATTATGCTTTTACCACAATAAATTAAAAAATATATTATAAATTTTTTTTAAAAAAAATCTGCCAAAATGGGATAGCATATTAGGATCTTATGATTATAAACAATAAAAGAGGTGATGTTTGATTATTTTATTTTATTTCATAAATATAATTGGTTTTACATGTTAGACTAATTTTCTTCTAATTTGGTCACCCTTGGTTGGGCCTTATAATGATGCAAGATTGTCTCTAACCCTACATCATCGTCAGCACCATGTTGGCACTGGTAAACAGTGCCACGCTGATCTTTTTTATATTTTTAATTTTGTTTAGTTAAAAGTAATTTTTTAATTAAAACTTCAAGTAAAATTTACATTTTTCGGGTAAAATTTTAAATATTTTAATTTTTTGTTTATTTTATATATTATTTTATATTACTTTATATTATTTATTTTTATTATTCTATATTTATTATATAATTAAATAATTATTTAAATTTTATAGTATATTATTTATTATTTTCAATTAATTAATAATTAAATATAATATTAAATAAATATATAAAATAAAATTTATATATAAAAATATATTTTTATAAAAATAATAAAAAAATAAATAAAAAGAAAGTAAAAAAGAAATATTATTAGAATATTTATAAAAAAATGAGATAAATGGGTTAAAGGAAAAGGTAGGTCTTGGAGTAATTTCAAATTGGGGTAACGGGTTAGACATGCCGTTCCTCAGGTCCTTTTAGAGCCTCAATAAGACGCCATTATCTCTTTTCTCTACAGCCGCCGTCTTCAAAAACCCTAATTTCGGCCCTATAAATTCTCAGTGCAGCCGTGGACAAACCCATATTTCCCCAGAATGAGGTACCTGATTTCTTCACAATCTCTGTTAGCGTTCTTTACTTTATCATGATTTGATCTTATGAGAAGCAAACTTAAGGTTCTGATCCATGTGGCCAACTAAACTTAATGGAGTTCCTTCGGTAGTTTTCTTGTTAATCATAAACTTAATGGAATTCCCTTGGTAGATTTCTTGTTAATCATGAACTTCGGTGGTTTTCTTGTTTAGCATAAGCTTCTTAGGGTTATATTGTTTTTTTGGATTTTTTTTTCTTTTAAATTACTTTCGGTTACCTCTCCTATCATCTCTCTTTTCATGCGTTCATGTTCTTGGGTTCAATCATTTTGCTCTACAAGCAAGTCAGCTTCTTGTCTGGATCTAGAATGATGAACAACGATTCAGGCAATAAATTTCGTAGAAAAACTTGCAAGAGTGAGACTCGTTCGTCCAGTATCACTCGCCTGAATATGATCTAGTGATTTTTCAGGCCCTTTATTACTGGTACATTCCTTCGTTTTCTCATTAACTGTTTTTCCCCTAATCAAAGTGTTTTGGTCCGCATATGTTCTGTTGATTGCTGAGGAAGCAATGAGATCGCGCAAACGCACTCTGTCCCAAGACCGATTTCTAATGTTTTGAGGCAATTTCTTCGTTTGCAATAGTAAAAAAAATTATAAGAATGGTTCCAACTACTCGTCCGTGAGAAACCCTAGCGTTGCTATTAATCTTATTGGACACATGGTTGGAATACATTTACATGTATTTCTTTCCTATCATACTTTCTCATCTGTGATTGATCGTTAGGGTTTTTGAAACGATAGAAAATGGTCCTTTTTTCAGGGATCAGAAATAAAGAGCTAAATGTGTGTTTGGTTGGTAGCTGAAATATTTCCTTCAACATTTTTACAGATTTTTTTTTTCCGGGAAGATGTAATTGAAAAAAAAAAAAAACTTGAATCACAAAATCATCAATAAATCATTTGATCGCAGTGATTTTTCACACTGTAAATTTTTTAACTCACTAGTTTTAACATTTTTTTTATATTTATATTATTTATATTATTTTTTTAACCACTTTCAAATGTAAAGGATAAAGAAGCACCTATGTCATTTTGTGTGGGTGTATTGGTGTAAGCTTTAACGATATCTTTAACACAGGCCATTAAAAATGTCATGATTAGCAATTTTTCTATCTCAAGTAACCATTTTATGAGTTAAAATGGTTAAAATGGAGTCACCCTGTTTAACATGATTAGCAATTTTGTTACTTGTAATTGTATGACATCGCATTTTTGTTTTACATCAATTGTTTTGTTCATCACTTCGATTTTATCCAACATTAACATATCATCTTGAAAAGATGATGGGTAACATGTTTCTCTACTAGTAAAATTTATATTGAAATAAAGATGGTCAAAAAAACAAGAAGGTTGAAAACAATCTCAAAATGGACTAATATTTTGGGTGACGGTCAATTTAAAACAATTGGATTGGAATTTATAGGACGTAGAGTTGAAGGATTGGTGTGTCGGATAAGACTTGGATAATAAGATTTTTATTTTGATTCTAACTTTGATATGTATGATAATAAGATTAATATAACAAGATTTTTGTTGGGATTGTAACTTTAATGTGTATGATAAGACTACTATGATAAGATTTTTATTCTGATTTTAATTTTAATGTGCATGATAACACTCGAATGATAAGATTCTTATTCTGATTTTAATTTTGGTGTGTATGACAATATTTTTATTTTGATGTGTATGATAATATAAGTTTGACAAAATTCTTATTTTGATTTTGATTTAATGTGTATGATAAGACTCATATGATGATATTGTTACTTTGATTCTAATTTTGATGTTTATAACACGGTTTTTATTATGATTATAACTTTGACGTGTATAATAAGATTGATATAACAAAATTCTTATTCTTATTCTGATTTTAATGTATATGATGTGCATGGCGAGACTCGTGAGATTTTAATTCTAATTTTGATTTTCATTCTTATTCTCGTTTTTGTAGCCTATAAATATCAAAGGGGACTTATCATTTAACTACATCAAATCTCAAGTTCATTTTCTTGCATTTGAGCACATCCTTTGTTTTTGATTATTTCACTCAATCTACTACGACCAAAAATGTCTACAAGAGGTTCTTCATATAGTGTAAATGAAGATATTCTTCTTTGCAAATTATATTTACAAATTTTGCAAGATCCTATTAATGGAAGATGTCAATCACAAGATCATTTTTGGACTCGTATTGAAGAAGCATACAATAACCAAAAGCAAGAGAGTTGGGCCACACGTAGTAAAAGATCAGTGGAGTCTCGAATGGGTATTATAATTTCTTATGTGAAAGAATTGAATGGTTGCGTTCGTCAAATTGAATGTATGAATCCTAATGGTGCTTTCGTTGAAGATATTGTAAGTATTTTTTATTCGTTTTTTTTTTATTTTCAATTACTTATATTAATAATATATTAAATTTTACATTTAAATTTATGTGTAGTTACGACGGGCGAAAGAAATGCTATGCCAAGATCCAAAATACAAAAAAGGATTCAAATTTGATCACGTTTGGCATATTGTTAAGGATTACGAGAAGTTTAAAGATAGTAATACCAATGGAATACGTGTTTCACAGCCACAAATTAATAATTTTGATTCATCTCAATCAAACAATCAAGTAACTCTTGATTCTGACTGTCGAACATCTCATGACGTATCATCATTTTCTCTCAATGTGGATGAAGATGAAGTTGGTGGTACTTTATCTTGTTCCACTAGAGTTAAAAAGGCAAAGCAAAAAAGAAAAATTGATGACAATGTATCATCTATGGTTAGTCGCATGGAAGATCAATATGAAGAACTTAGGGAGATTTTGAAAAAGTCAAGTATGGACAGAGAACAAAATATGAAACTTTATGTTAGAAACTTGGAGTTGGTTCAAATGAAAGAAGAGAACAAGATTTTGTTTAAAGATTTGAATTCTATTTCAGATCCTGCTATACGCAAATACATTGAAGCTGAACAAAAAAGAATTTTACAAAAAAGAGCAGGATAACAAGGAATGTCTACTATGTTAGCGAATTTTGGAACATGTTTTAATTATCTTGGGAGACTTGGTGTGGATTTATTAGATTATTTGGGTAAATTTTGTAATTTATGATGTGTTGTAATGTACTTTTTATTTTTAGAATCCATTAGATATGTTGTAGTAGTTATAATTTATAAAATTAGTTAGCAATTATATAATTGGCACTTCTAATGAATTTTTATTACTTTGTTGTGCAAAAATAAGTTGTGTGTGAAATAGATGTTTGCCTTATTAGATTTATAATGATTAATATAAAAATAAAATTAGCCGTTTGTTTTTTTAAATAAGAAATATGTTTTCTTTATTTTGCTTAGTGTAATTGTTGATCTCACATTTAAACTTGATTAAAAAAACATAGGCCTGGCCTAATTAGTAAAAGAGAAAGGTTGTTATAGTTAATAGGAAATAAAAAATACATTTTTATATAGAAAAATAGAAATAATTATTAAAATACTTTCATTTTTGTTTGTATACAAGAATGTGAAACTTAATAACAAAAATATTAGAAATCTTGTCAGTATAACATTCATATAATATTTAGCTTAAAAATAAAAGTATAACATTGACATATAATCGGTGTAACATTGGTATAATATTTAAATTATAAACATTAGTATAACTTTGGTATATTGTCGGTTTACATTGGTATGACATTTAACTTAGTATATGGTATACAATGTTAAAAAATTTGATATAAAGTGCTAAAAAAATTGGTATATAGTTGGTATACAGGTGGAAAAATTGGTATGTAGTTGGTATATAATGCTATGGTATATCGATTTCACTGTGGATTTTCTTCTTCGTTTTTATTTATTCTTGTGATGTAAAAGCCCTCAGTGTTCATCTTCTTCTTTGCGCAAGTAGCATCCACGAATGACTAATGAAATCCATATATACATAAGATATGTCCAAAACCCTTATGTTTGAGAAGGAGCAATGCAGCGAGTAGCCCAAATGAACAGCTGACAAGCAAATAAACAGTAGAATCAGCCAAAACACGGTCGGTGAACACCCAAAATGAATAGTAACAGATCACGATGATGAGCAATGAGCAGATGTGATGCTCCACGAGTAGTCGACGGAGT
>JAJIYU010019270.1:0-10854 GCA_030144865.1 Tinospora cordifolia | reverse complement strand
GAAAGGGTTCATCAGGCCAAGCGAGTCACCATGGGGAGCCCCAGTTCTGTTTGTTAAAAAGAAGGATGGATCCATGAGACTATGTGTGGATTATAAGAGATTAAATCAAGTAACAGTTAAAAATAAGTACCCATTACCCAGAATAGATGATTTCTTCGATTAGCTGAGAGGAACTACTCAGTTCTTGAAAATAAATTTGAGGTCAGGATACCATCAGCTTCTAATACGAGAAGCAGATGTACCCAAGACAACATTTAGGACTCGATATGGGCATTTGAATACACAGTGATGTCGTTCGGGTTAACAAATGCACCGACCGTTTTCAGGGATCTGATGAACAGAGTTTTCAACCCATATCTAGACCAATTTGTGGTAGTCTTTGTTGACGATATCTTGATATACTCAAGATCAGAGACGAAATATGAGCAAGACTTGCGCATTGTATTGCAAACTCTTAGGGAAAATCAGCTGTATGCAAAATTTAGTAAATGCGAGTTTTGGATGAAAAAAGTCAAATTTTTGGGCCATGTGGTTTCTGCGGAAGGTATATTAGTAGACCCAGATAAGGTAGAAGTGGTGGCGAATTGGAAACAACCGACCACTGTCATTAAGATCAGAAGTTTCCTTGGGTTAGCAGGTTACTATCGTCGGTTTATTCAAGACTTCTCTAAATTAGCAAACACATTGACCAAGTTAACCAAGAAAGGAGAAAAGTTCATATGGGATGATCAATGTAAACAATCATTTTAGGAATTGAAGAAAAGATTAACCACTGGTCTTGTCTTGATTACTCCTATTCATGGTGTAAGATATACTTTATACACAGACGCTTCATGAAAAGGACTAGGCGCAGTGCTATTGCAAGAAGGGCGAGTAGTTGTCTATGCATCTAGACAGCTGAAGTTACATGAACAAAATTATTCGACACATGATCTAGAGTTGGCAGCAATTGTGTTTGCATTAAAAATATGGGGATACTACTTATACAGGGAAAACTTTGACCTGTACTCTAATCATAAGAGTCTCAAATACATATACACCTAGAAGGAATTAAACCTTAGACAAAGAAGTTGGTTAGAGTTTCTGAAAGATTATGACTTCCAGTTATATTATCATCCGGGTAAGGCCAACATGGTGGCCGACGCATTAAGCAGGAAATCCCGCAAACAGGATGAGGATATGGCACATATGTATCAGTTGATTCATTTGTATAATCTGGGTGTTGCCACAAATGACAAACGAGTTTATCTATATGCTATAGTTTGCCAACCCGACATTCTGCACCAAATCAAAGACGAACAGAGGAATGACAAGTGGATTGGGAAAGTAATGGAAGGCGTTAAATAGGGTAAGTATACGAATTTCAGGGTGGACTCAGAAGGTGTGCTAAAACTAGGAGACAGGTTATGTGTCCCGAATATTCAGCAAATTAAAGACACTATACTGAATGAAGCACATCAGACTAAATACACCAATATCTTTCCTATGTAACACTCCAACCCCCGAGGCTTTCAATTTTTTGACTTTACCACAAGGCGGGCCGAGCCGGTGTTACTTTACAAGTGACACACACTTGACTTTCTATTTCACTCATTTAATGCCTTAACTTTGTTTGACAATACATCACTTAAATTTAAGAATTTAATAAGGCAATAATACTAGAAATGAATGAAATTCATAAACTCAATTAATTAAAAAAAATTGAGTATATAATTTTGATCTTGAAGAAAAATTATTACAGTAGAAGATTCAAAACTTGGGTAACATGCCCTTACATAGAAATTAGAAACTTTAAAAAAAAAAAGAAAAAGAGAACCTAACTATTATTCATGGTCTTTATGTAATTTAAATACCTGAAAAATAGAAGGAAGGGGTGAGCACATAGCCCAATGGATCTTTCTAAACATTTAAATCATTATTTCTATTCAAACAAACCAAGCATATCAAAAACTTTTGTACATCAGGCGATTCAAACAAATTTCTTATTTATGATTAACATTTGGACCGAAAGAGTTTAATCTCTGTGTTCCACATCGTTGGGAGAGAGAATCACTCTTTGAAACTCAAACCCAACATCTATGAAGTGGGATCACTCTTAGAAACCTAGTTTAAAATCATCAAAGGTATGTTGGCAAGCCGAATCGGGGGTGGAACACACACGATGACACTATGCAGTCCATCATCGCGTCGATATGTGGCTAGGATCATTATTTAATCTTTTCTTAGTGATAAAACACACAATATCATATTAAACCATCACGATAACATGTACACAACATGAATCATCAAATATTTATTCATGGCACAATTTATGCATATCATGCATCATTATTCTTGATTTCTAAACATGCATAACATGTATATTCATGGTACATCAAATAAATAAATCATGCATATTTAAAACATATATTCAATCATTCAACTTCAAAACATTATCACACATGCATGACTTATTTAAATTAAAATAAAGAAATAAAAGTTAGAAATCACTTTCACCTTAAATAAATCTCTTCTGCACACTTCTGAAGTCTGCGCGGAGTTCCATTACTCCAAAGCTTCTAAACACGTAAGAACTCTCAAGAACAGTTCAAGATTACTCAAGAACTGAGGAGATTGCCAAAAAGAAGGCCAAAAAGAGTCAAGAGGGACTAGTATGCTCTTGAATTGGGATGAAAAGAATGAGAGCACTAGGAGTCCTTTATATAGAGTTCAAAATGGCATAGAATGGTAAGTTTGTGGTGTTCTCTTTGTAGGAAACTCGCTAATTTTTCAAAATTTCATGCCTCTCAAGTATAGGAAAATGGCAAGTGTATTTGGGGTGTTCTTTTGGAATTTAGAAACAAAATTTTGAATTTTAGAGATTTTTTTTTATTTTTTCGATATTTTTTTTTATGATTTTTTGGTTTTGATTTCGGAGCACAGATCCTAGCCATTGGATTGTCATCGATCGCAATGTTTGAATCTTGGTCGTGATTAACGAAATCCCTATAGATCGTTGGATCGTCCTCGAGTGTAGCACGGACGTTTGCGATCAACAAAACTTGCATGGACTGTTAGATCAACCTCGATTGCAACACTGATTTGCGATCAATCGAGATGTCTCAAATCCGAGCCATCTGATCGTCCTCAAGCACAGTACTGTTAGCGATCAACTATTGAGGCTTTAATCTTCACCGTCAGATGAACCTCAAGCGCCACACCAAATGATCATCACAATGCGAGCAGAGATCCTGGCCGTACGATGAACCTCGAGCACAGTGTTCCGATTTTCGTTTGCGATCATTGAAGCCGATCTAGACCGTTCGATCAGGCGGATTGATTTTGGGCTGTTGGATTTCAGTGATTCAGTGCATCTAAGCATTTGGTGCAGGCCTGATCTTGACCATTGGATCGTAGATCATGTGGATTATGTATTTCTGACCTTTGGATGCAGTTTCTATTACCAAAATCACCTTCTAAGGTTGCTATTATTCGAAATTTGCTAATTATACACTTTCTAATTGATGTAAACATAGTTTATTGCACATGTCTTTCTATTTTATTAATTTTCTAATATTCTCTCCTTTCTATTTCTTTAATATTGTATTTATTTATATATATTTCTATTTCTTTAATATTTTTAATGCCAAAAATTTAATAATCTACATTTTTCATTTCTTTATTTTCATATATTGTTATCTATATATTCATTTCATTATTTATGTAATTATAAATTGATACTTATATAATGTTATACTTATTTTATATAAGCATGCTACATTTTTATTCAAATATGTAAATTTCTCTATATACATATTCCTATAATACGTAGTATTTAACATTCATTATGCTAACACACATATTATTCACACACACATTAACCTATATATATATATATATGTGTGTGTGTGTGTGTGTGTGTGTGTGTGTGTATGTGTGTACTTTATTTCTATTTATTTCTTAAGAAATGAAAGTAATTTTATAATTAATTTTTCTTAATTGACATTTTTATTTAAATATCAAATTAAGGCTTCATTCGCCTACCCATAATTTGCACCCAAAAGTTTCTTAAAATCTTTAAAGTTGATTCACTTTACATATTTTATTTAATTTCATTAAACTTATTTGTCTTTAATTATTTGACAAAATTTTGGGTTATTACCTGTGTGAACACCAAAGAGGTGTAGATTAGATTCTAAATCAGCTAGGATGTCCAAATATGATTAGATTTTGCTCTCATAGAAACTTTCCTAGTTATTCATCTTATTTGGACGTCACACTTAAGTATGTAGGAAATACTCCCATTTTGGCGTCTTAGGTTGTATGTGTGTCTTAGGCTTATTATTTGATTTATTTCTAAAGTCAAGGTGTGAGCATAGGAATCAAATCAAATGATATCATGTGTGTGGAAACATTTCTATGGCGCCGGATTTCCTTAGACCTCATATTTAGATGCTTCTCCTTCTCCAGTTGGCACCATACATGAGAAGGAAATGTTTCTAATTTTTTATTTCTCTTCCTTGGTCCATTTATCTCATAGGACGACTAGGTTTTGTAAGTGAGAACCATTTATGTTTTAGAAACTTCTAATAAGGTTTGTCACATTTGTGCATACACACACACACATGAGTGTAGACGTCAACTAGGGTGCATGGCATACATGATCACTTTTCTTTGGCACATGAGATATAACACCCCAACCCCCGTATCTTTTAAGTAGTGTACATTGCCACCGTTCTCTTGACAGTGGACTTAACAATATGGCGGGTTAGGCCGGTGCTGCATTACAAGTGACATGCACTTGTTCTTTTCTTTTCAATATCTCGTGCCTTTGTATAAAATCAAGGCAAATTAAAAAGATAAAGAAATTCAAACTATTTTATTCATAATAGAAATTGAGAATACTAAACTCTTAAAAAAATTAATTGTTACAGCGGAAGACTTCAAAATATTTTTTAGTAGAAAAACATTAAAAACTTTGGGCAACATGCCCTTAAAAATTCTAAAAAAATTCAAATATAATAGTGTAGAAACATTCTAAAAACTATCTATATTCAACTGCTCCATGGATTCATGTTCTTGAAAAATAAGAAAGGAAGAGTGAGCACATAGCCAAGTGGATCCTTTTCGAACAACCATCTTTCATATTCAAATTCATAACACAATCATAATTCAAACACTTGCAATCATTAGGCATTTCAAACAACAATTTGTTTAAGTCGATTCTCAGACCAAAAGGGCCTTTAATCCCTTGATGTTCTTAACTAAGTAAATAGGGCCCACTCAGCATCAACCTATTAGTGGTACATGGCGGCATCGACCCGTTACACATGGTGACGCACCAATGGTACACGACCCTCAAGTATTTAGGTCTGAAAACTATAAGACCTAACTCATATGAAAAGAACATCTATAGTGTCGCCTTGACCACTATGATGGTACGCGGTTATTATCTCCACCGTCTTAGATTAATTCTCATATCATGATCTCATAAAATAAAATTCAGAATATGAAATCAAACTAAAATTTAGAATATACATAGTCAATTCATGACATACCCATAAAACATGCATCATACTTTAATTTAAAAGCCTAAGCATGATACTAACATGGCATAGATGATATGATTTCTCAAACATGAATCAAAACTGAAATACTGAAATAAACATTTAAAATTCTAGAACTGAAGTTAAAAATCTTTGAATTCAGTAAAAAACACACAAATAATGAGCATGCCATGAATTTAAATAAGAACAGAAGGGTGTTCTAGAAATCACTTCCACCTTGTGACGCTTTCTTCTAGAATTTCGACAGCAATTCCCCCCCACGTACTAATGCCAATGAAGATCGCCCAACTTAATTCTCCAAATTTGAGAGAAGAACATCTCACACATACAAGAAGGGAAGATGGAAAAAAAAGTGCCAAGAAGAAAGCTTAGAGAAAACAAGAGAAGAATTCAACTCTTATTTTTTTGAATGAATGAAATTGAGAGCCTAAGGGGGTTTATATAGATTTTTCAAGGGAGAAAATTAGAAAGTTTTGTGTTCTTCTTTGAATAAAACACCCTAATTCTCCCTACTTTCGTACTTTCTAATTTTTAGAGCAAAATTAGTATTTTTCAGATTTTAGAAATATTTTTCAGAATTTAGAAACTATTTTTTGAAATTTTCAGATTAAGTTTTGTATTTTTTGTTAATTTTAACGTAATTTTTGTATTTTAAATTTCGAATTTGATCTGGTTCCTATGATTTTCCTCGAGACACGCATTCGAGTTTCATCAGAGCCGTTGGATTGATCTTGTATCAATCAACAGAAATCAGAGTCTCGATCTCAGCCGTTGGATTTCCTCGAGCGCATCAACAATTGCGATCTAATCAAAACGACTTCGATCTGGACCATTAGATGATCCTCGAGCGTAGCACTGTTCGTGATCTCTCAACACGACTTCGATCTCGACCGTCAGATGATCCTCGATCACAGTGTGCAGATCTGATTTTGCTATCAACGAACTCGTTTCTGGCCGCATGATTGTCCTCGAGTTACGTACTTGGATCTCTTCCCGTTTGATCTTAATGATCCAGTGCGCTCGTGCGTATGTGCAGTTCTAATCTTGGCCGTCGGATCGTGATATCAAATTCCAGATCTACGATTTGCTATATTTTGAGTTTATTTTTTATTTTTCAACCGAATTTTTTGCTTTCTTTTTAGACTTTTTTGCCAAATCTTGATCCCAATTGACTTTCTAATCCTGTTTTAATAAAAAATTGCACATATCCTTGTATTTTCGGCTATGATATCCCATAATATATATTATATTCATATATTTTCTTCCAAAAATCCACTAAATTAATTTTTTATTCCTCATTTGGGTCAATCTATGACTTGCCAAAATTCTCATTCGTCAATTCTGTATAATTTTCTAAGTAAAAATTCAAATTTCATATAAACTTTTTGAGATGTTACAACCTAACCTCCTTCGAAAAAATTTCGTCCTCGAAATTTGTACATATTTAGGCATTCCTTATGAATAGATGCAGGTACTTAGTCTTGATCTCGTTTTCGAGTTCCCACGTGGCTTCTTCTACCCCGTGGTGTTTCCATAGCACCTTCACTAATGGGATATCCTTTGTTCTTAGATTCTATACCTTGTGGTCAAGGATTCTGACTGCTGTTTCCTCGTAGGTAGAATCATCTTGAATATTCACTTCCTCCTAGTGAATGATGTGAGAGGCGTCAGGTTCGTATTTCCTCAACATGGATACGTGGAATACGTTATGTGCTGAAGTCATCCGATTTAGTAGATCCAACTCATAAGCACATTCTCTGATTCTTCTAAGTATTTCAAAGGGTCCGACAAAGCTTGGAGATAACTTCCCTTTGAATCCAAACCATTTGATACCCTTCTGAGGACTTATCCTCAAAAATACTTTGTCCCCAACTTGGAACTCTAACGGTCTTCTCTTTTTGTCTGCGTAGTTCTTTTGACGGCTATGCGCAGTAGTCAGTCTCTTTTGTATTAACTTGACTTGGTTGCTCGTTTCTTCCACCACGTCTGGCCCAATTAATACTTGATTTTCAAGCTCAGCCCAACAGGTAAGTGATCTGCAGGGTCTTCCATAAAGAGCTTCAAATGGAGCCATTTTTATGCTTGCTTGATAACTGTTGTTATGGGCAAACTCTGCCAAGTGTAATTACTTACTCCAATTCCCCTTGAAGTCTAAAATGCAAGACCTCAACATATCTTCCAAAAACTGGATGACTCTCTCAGACTGACCATCCGTCTGAGGGTGAAAGGTTGTACTCATGATGAGCTTAGGACCCATCTCCTTCTGTAGACTCTGCCAGAACTGTGAAGTGAAGTGTGATTTTCTGTCAGACACAATAGTCTTGGGTACACCATAAAGTCTGACGATTTCTTTCACATAGATTTCTCCTAGCTTGTTGACTTGGTCTGTGGATCTTATTGGTAAGAAGTGAGCCACTTTGGTGAGACGATCCACTATCAACCAAACAGTGTCTTCTCCTTTTTGGTTCTTGGGTAAACCACTGACAAAGTCCATGGCAATGTTATCCCACTTCCATTCAGGGATTGGGAGTGGTTGTAACATTCTAGAGGGTTTTTGGTGTTCTGCTTTCACTTTTTGGCATGTTAAGCACTTAGAGACGTATTTGGCTATGTCCCTTTTCATTCCTCCCCACCAGTAGGTTTTCCTGAGGTTCTAGTACATCTTATCCCCACCAGAGTGCATGGTATACTTAGTCTGATTAGCTTCATCAAGTATGATTTGCTTGCTCTATCCCTGCTACGTACACACATCCTTTCCCCGAGCCTTAGGATGTTTTCAACATCCATTCTAAAGTCAGTATGCTTTCCTTGCATGACTCCTTTGATTAGTTGAGCAAGCCACTTGTCTTGCTTCTGTTCATCCCTGATCTGATGTAATAGGTCTGGTTGGCAAGACATTTTGTAGAGATAGGCTTCTTTTCCGTTAAGGTTTACATCCAACCCAAAATCTTCAATCAACTGGTACGTCTGACCTTTTTCTTCTTCCTGTTTGTTGAATTTCCTACTCAAAGCATTAGCTACTACATTGGCCTTCCCCAGATCGTAGTGTAGTTCAAAATCATAGTCTGTCAAGAATTCCATCCATCTTCGTTGCCTGAGGTTCAACTCCTTCTAGGTTTAGATGTACTTCAAGCTCTTATGATCTGAAAACAACTCAAATTTCTCACCATAAAGGTAGTGTCTCCAAATCTTCAGGGCAAACACAATGGCCACTAGCTCTAGGTCGTGAGTAAGGTAATTTCTCTCATGGACCTTTAGTTGTCTTTAGACAAAAGCGATGGCTTGTTTTTCTTGCATTAGGACAGCATCCAATCCACTCATTGAGGCATCAGTATACAGCGTGTAAGTAACATTTGGTGTTGGGGTGACTAAAACAGGAGCCGTAGTCAATCTTGTCTTCAGTTCTTGGAATGATCGTTCACACTTATCCCGCTAGAACTTAACTGCTTTTCTGGTCAACTTTGTCATAGGTTCTTCCAACTTGGAAAAGTCCTTAATGAACCTTCTGTAGTAGCTTGCCAAGCCCAAGAAACTTCTGATTTCTGTTATTGTCTTAGGTTGCTTCCAGTTCATAACGGCTTCCACTTTCTCCGGATCTATAGAGATGCCTTTTGCTGACACTACGTGGCTTAAAAACTTGAAAGTTTCCATCCAAAACTCGCACTTACTGAATTTAGTGTATAGCTGGTTTCTTCTGAGGGTTTCTAGCACGATCCTCAAGTGTTCTAGGTGCTCAACTTTTGACTTAGAGTAGATTAGGATATCATCCACGAGCTTAACTTTTGACTTAGAGTAGATTAGGATATCATCCACGAATACCACTATAAACTGGTCAAGGTACTATCTGAACACTTGGTTCATCAAATCCATGAAGGCTACCAGGGCATTGGTCAAACCAAAGGGTATAACGGTGAACTTGAAGTGTCCATATCTTGTTCTAAAGGCTGTCTTATGGATGTTAGACTCTCGAATCCTCAACTGATGGTATCCTGACCTAAGATCAATTTTAGATAAATGAGTGGCTCCTCGTAATTGATCAAATAAGTCGTCAATCCTTCGTAAAAGATATTTATTTTTTATTTTAGTTTGATTCAACTTCTGGTAGTCGACACACAATCGCAAGGAACCATCCTTCTTTTTCACGAATAGTATTGGGGCTCCCCAGGGTGATTCACTTGGCCTGATGAAACCTTTCTCCCTGAGCTCATCCAGTTGAGTTTTCAACTAAATTAGTTCTGCTAGCGCCATTCTATAAGGAGGTATGGCTATAGGGTTGGTTCCAGGGTGAAGATCAATCTTGAACTCTAACTCTTTTGTTAGTGGTAGTCCAGGTAAGTTATTTGGGAACACATACTCGTACTCAATAACTACAGCTAGGTTGTGAATATTCTTCAAGTCAGTAGGTTCTTCTTCAGAGAGTTCCTCGAACTCATCCATTTGCTTCAAATAATTTAACAAGGCTAGGGTTGGACTCCTTGGTAGCCTTCGCATATCACCATTGAATTTAAAAAACTCCCCAGAAGGTAATGTTATGGTTACCTGTCTCTTAAGACAATCTATCTGGGCCTGGTACTGGTCTAACCAATCCATCCCCAAAATTACATCATAGCCATAGAAAGGTAGGGTATATAGGTCGACTGTTAAAAGTTTATCCTCAAACCTAAGGTCACAACTACACATCTTTTTTGAAGTCACAATAGTCCCTATTGGTGTGGACACATTCAAAGTCACGGGCATAGTTTTTGTCCCAAGTTGTAACCTATCAGCTAGCATTTTAGAGATGAAAGATTTTGAGGCACCCGAGTCAAACAATAGTCTCACAGAAACGTTAAACAATAGGAACTTACCTTCTACTGCAGGGGCCTAGTCTTCCTAGGTCTCAACCGCGAACATTCTATGCTAGTTCTGACCACGACCCTAGTTTTGCCCTTGATTGGCATTCTGATTCTGTCTAGCTTGAGGTCGCCCATTTTGACTTCCCCCCTAAGTATTCTGTTGATGTTGCCGGGAATCCTAAGCTGGTGTAGTTGGGCAATTTTTCGCCAAATGACCATTCTGTTTGCATACCCAACCTCTTAGCTTCTTCCCTTGACTCGTCTTTGTTCTGCCCCTATTTCTAGGTCTGTGGTGCCTTTCCATCACTCTTAGTCTTTTTCTAGGCCTTTAGGTTCTCTATTTCATTACTAGGCCTCTTTTCCTTTTCCTCTCAACCTTTGTTCTAAGTTAAGTTCATGCCCTAGGATCCCTATATGTCTTTAAGCTTAGAGTCATAATCACTTTTTGAATCTCAATTTTGAGGACCTGAGCA
>JAJIYU010019269.1:0-10850 GCA_030144865.1 Tinospora cordifolia | reverse complement strand
AAAAAAAAAACCCTTCAAATTTCATAAGAGAGGAAATTAAATTAATCTACTTAAATTAAGTGAGTCGATTAATAAAAAAAATATCTATATCAGAGAGGACTTTATTCATCAAAATGTGTAATTCTTATAATCTAAGTAATTGACAATTTGACATGTGCCGTATGACATTTAAGTGTGAAAAAAAAGAAAGAATTTGAATAAATAACTCTATCAAACATCATTCTTAAAAATATAAGACATGTAATTAGAAAGTAACTAAACTTTCCAAATTATAGATGATTATTTTTATGATCTGATTGTCTTTAAATGAGAAAATTATGTTGTTAACTGAACTATAAAATGAGAAATTCTTGTTGGTAATACTTTCTAAATAAATATTAGAAACTTTGTGAAAGAATGTAAAATAATGAACTTATATACACCAGTGTTGTAGATGGTGTTTTCCTTCTCTCTTTGGCATGCCCTTTATGTTATTTTCTACCAAAAGTTTCATATTTATCTACTAACCTAAAAAAATACCTTAGGAATGTAATTTTCAAAGGTAGTAGTAAATTGATAACAATTTTTTTTTTCTGTACTTTGTTCCTTAGTTTTTAAAGTCTTTAGATGAATTTCTTTGAGTTATTGGCAGATCTTTATTATTTATTTATTTTTATCAATGTGTAAAATTAGAATGTTTTCATTAACATTCCCAACCCTTTATGAAGGAAACTTACATATTCAGCATTTTAGCTCAATTGCTTGAATAATTATAAGATATATAAGATTGTTTAGGAAATAATAACTAGTGCCCACATGCAATTTACATAGTTGTGGTCATACCTATTGTAATAAACTAGAGGGATGTTCTATAAAATTGTTTAGCTCAATTGTTCAATGAAAGGATACGAGCACGGACGAAAGGATCGAAAGAAAAATAGAGATTGACGTACTCTGTTAATCACTGTTCGAACTTCGTATATGACTTAGATACTACTCTCTTTAATTTTGGAAGAACTCACTTATTAACCTCTGTTTTAAAATAAAAAATTTCGTTGCAGAAAGAATTGAACTATCGCCTAACACATTTCTCGATTATTCTTTCTAAATTTTATATTTACTCAGCTACCCGTCTTTAAATATTCTGCCAAGATTATGCATCATCAAAACTCTCATACTATTTTATATGTAATTTCACCGAATAAATTCTCAAATACTGTCTTTTAGGGTTTATGGTCAAACACCCAATAAATTTCAAACACCATGAAGACAGTGACGAGAATTCCGGAATAATAGAAGTGGGTCCCTTGTTATACAAAAATTTCAGAATCACGTATGAACAAAGGTACCCCAATGTTGGTGGGATTTTTTTTGTTTTTGGGTGGTCCATGTAATTTTGCCCTCAGATTCTACTCAAGCCAGTGCTAACTAGGTGAGTTAAGGTAACCTCACCTCTCTTAACTCTAGTTGTTGAAGGTCTGCCCCTGGACTCCTATAGCGCATTGGCTGGCAAAGTCTTGTGTTCTGTTACATTACAAACTCTTTTTCTAATAGGTTACTCATGCATTAATTACATAAATTATTTAGTCCATGTTATTTAAGTTATTTTAAAAGTCAAGGGTTAAGTTAAATATTTTAAGATATTTACTTAATCCTATAATTGTATTAAAACACGCAAATCTTTAAAAATATAATTTTTTCTTTTTAAGTTAATAGTTACAAATTGTGACACAATACGATAAACTAACCTGAATATAATACAAAATTAATGGGTTTGAGTTTAACATAAATAATTTGAGTCAAAATAGATTAAACACGATTAGACACGAGTAAATTTGAATCATAAATAGATTAACCTAATAAGTCTAAAAATAATACGTTTAATACGATTATATAAGTTAAAAACAAATTATAAATAAGTTAATTTAAAATTAATGTATTTATTAATTTATTAATAATATATATTTTTAAAATATATATTTTAAAAAATTAATTTATTTTTAATATATTTTATTAATTTTTTTAAATTTAATTATAAAAGCTATACGCTTTACGAAACAATCTGTTTACAACAATTGTGACACGATCTGTTTATGACACAATGACACCAATTACAACCTTAAAAAGTATAAATGTTAAAAAGTTATTTATGAAAATATTGAAGATTTTTATATACTTTTTTAATTATTTAAAATGTAACTAATGTTTTAAACCCTTCGAAAAAAATTGTATCTAAATTAGAGAACGATATTTAATAAAGTAAAGAATAATATTATGGTGATATACTTTGACAATATTGCTCATGTTTCTAGTTTATTAATCATAATTTATTCGTAATTTAATAACTACTGAAAACAATTTTAATAAAATGTATTTTCATTAATCAAGAAAAGAATTAAAAATTAAAAATATATTCAATTTAATAAATCCAAATAGTAGACCTGTTTCAAGAGTTAAAGATTAACTATGGTTAGTAAGTTGCACCCTTGAAAAAAAGTTTATTTTAAGTAGGAAAATAATTAAAAATGAAAAAGAAAAAGATATATATGCGACCTCTGATTTATTTATTTATTTTTCAATTGGAGAGAGACCTATTTGAGAATTAGGTTTTGAAGAGTTTTGACAAAACTCAAAAGTTCCTCTTTTTGGGAAATTTTTTGTTTTTGTTTTGTTTTGTTTTAATTTATTTTTTGGTTTTGTATTTGGGTGGGAAAAAAGAGCAAAAATATTGGTGATTAATGTTCTTCCATGGCCGTTCTGCGATTCAAATTCCTCTAGATGCACTCAGCTTTTTGAAAACGGGTAATTTCTTCTTTCGTTACACTTCTGGTAAGCTTTTTATTGAATTTATGTTTAATGCCAGTCGTGCTCTGTTGAATGAGATCAATCATTCTAGGGTTTCAGTCCCAACTAGTTGAATTAGAGCTTCAAAGACCCAATTTCGACCTCTTAAATGTGTTCCAAGTATCAATTTACATGTTCTGTACTTGAATTTGTTGTTTAATTTGGTGAATAGAGTGATTCCTGGAGTGAGTATGCGAAGTTACAGGGTCTCCTGTCGAGCTTTTTCGTGTTGATTACTCTTTTTTTCTTCTTCTTCAAATGTTGATTACTCTACGCGTCTCTGAACTAATTTCTTGTTGAGAAGTCATTGAATTGTGAGGAAGAACTGGAAATTAAGCTATTAAATTATGCAAAAAATATTTTTTCCCCTGAATTGCCATTTTCATGCACAGTAACGGAGTCGTATGATATTGGAATAATTTGAATCTATTAAGAGTTTTCCTCTAGATTCTTCGCCATCATCATGAGCGTGTATGGATTTATATTGCAATTCAATTTCTTGGTTCCAAAGTCGCTATTTTCAAATAGCTATTTATTTAGAACCCGTTCCAAAAGTTGTTGTCATTCATCTTCCTTAATCGCTTTCTCTTTTTCTAAAGCTCATCAATTACACTGTGACGTTCATTCATCTTGAAATCCTCAATCGTTATATGCTCATTCCGTGGAGGTATAATTGGTGACATTATACTCTTTAGGAGCTTGTTTCTACTTTGGGACGCCCACCGCTAGTCTTCATATCTACAAACCACTGTAATTAAAATCTTACAATTAGATTCAACTCGCGACCATTATGATTCACAATGTTAAAAAAATCGAGTATGGAAAAGAATTGTATGTCTCTTACTCAAATTATGTGATTTTTCTCCGATCACACTATTCGATTTGAGTTGTATGACTTACAAGTCATGAAATTGTGAATAACTTTAAACAATTACATATTCACTATTCGGTTTTGCGTTAATCGTTCTTTGCTTGCTGATGGATAAAATGGCCTTTCAATTTCGAATTCTGGAATACTTTGGTTTGTTGTTTTTGGTGAGTCAGTATCTTTGCCTGCTCAAATATAACTATTGCTAGAGTTAATTGTGTTGATCTATGTTACCAAGACCCTTTTCTTTAGTCTGACATATCTATGTTTGACACTTCATAATATGACAATGATATGTGATTTGTAACCTACACTTTACATTTTCGAATATTATTATGTAAATTTTCCTATAGAAAGGAGAGAAGAAGATAATGACTAAAAGGTGAAATTTGCTTAAATGAGAAAACAAAAAGAGTAATACATGAGTAAAATAGAAGAAGAAAAAAGCATATAATATAGTTGAGTCAGATCTTTAGATATGCATGCAGACACTCATAGTTGACTCCAGATCGTAGTTGTAGACATGTCAAAGTTTCTATGATAAAACTTTTACATTGTTAGTGAATTTTAATTAAATAATGGATCTGACATCAATGTGTATCATTCAAGTTTTGGATGTTAGATATTTAAAACGTCATTATCAAGATGGTTTTAAAAACTTTACGATAAATAGTAAATTGAAAATTTGATGAAGCTGAAGTGAATATATCCACACTCCAAAAGAATAAAGTTCATCAAGGCTTTTTCGTTGGACATTATCTCCTATCGTTGTGCATAATTAGCGCCTGAGGACATGGACAGAGGCTGGTTCTTGGAGCATATTGTCCTTAACTCATGACCTGTTTATGTTCCTCATAAGTCAAATTTGAAACTTTGTCTTCCTAATTATTTCAATACTGTTGCATTCAATAATTTTTGGGGCTGTGATAAACCTGTTAACATTACAGTGGAAATGGTCATATTCTGAATCTCTTTGTTAGGGAAAGGAAAAAAAACAAAAAAAGAAGAGAATTAAAATGTCTTCCAAAGGGACTCTTTGGTTTCCTTTTTTCTGCCTATTTGTTGAGTTGAATAGTCTGAAGTAAAGGCAAGCCAACTGTTGCAGTTTTGAGCTCTCTCTCTTCAGGTGGGGTGGGATTGGCATTCACTTTACTCATAGAACTTAAAATTCAAATGTGAAAATAATGGAATAAATATATATTTCCTCTATAATGATCAGACTTTCAATTTTTTGCTAACTGGAGATTGTAACGTTTTTATTAAATCTAATGGGCAGTAGGATTTTGAAGAAATCTTATCCATATCATAGCAAATGTTGCTTTTTTAAGGAGAGAGATTAAACTTCAGACTTGCTTGCAGAGGCAATTGCCAAGCTAGATGTTTGGGTGGAGGCTCTAGAATCTAAAGAATTAAAGTTCATTAGGACTAACAATAAATATATTAACTGTAATTTTAGTCAAAGTCCACATATGGATGAAGATTGAAAAAGCCAAGAGTCAAGAGATACCAGGGAATGGAGATCTTTCAAGAATTTGGAAATCATTATGGAGTGTTGTATGATGAGCTTATTCCACTGAAGCTAAAATCAATTTTCCATAAAAATTCTTTTTGTGTTTGATCAAATGGACCAAATAAAAGTTTCACCATTTTTTATTCTTAAAAGACAATGTTAAATCAAAGCAAATTTATTTGAAACACCATGTTTTGGTTGTTGGTATTTCAGAAGAATTTTCTGTTTATTGTGTTGGATAATTATTGTGGTTTAGTTCTACAAGATTGATATATGAGTCTTGCTAACCTTTCCTTTCCTTATCGAAGTTAAGTGTCTCATTTCGTTGTTTTTTTTTTTTTTTTGGTTGAGACAGGACCTGAATTATTGAAGTAGGTAGCAAAATCCTGGGTCCAAGGAAGAGAGAGAGTGGTGGTTGAACTCTCAATGATTTTTTTCTGGCATGTTTTTTGGATTTAGAACGGTAACAGGTATAGAGAAAAGAGACTGCACTCAGGAGAAAAAATGGAGTGCAACAGAGATGAGGCCACTAGAGCAAAAGAGATAGCCGAGAGAAAGTTCCTAGCAAGGGATGTAGCTGGTGCAAAGAAATTTGCTCTTAAGGCCCATAATCTGTATCCTGAACTGGAGGGTCTTCCTCAAATGCTGTCAACACTTGATGTGCATCTTGCAGCAGAAAACAAAATAAGTGGGGAAGCTGATTGGTATGGGATACTTGGCGTGAACCCTTTGGCTGACGATGAGACAGTGAAGAAACAATACAGAAAATTGGCACTTATGCTTCACCCTGATAAGAACAAGTCTGTAGGAGCAGATGGAGCATTTAAACTGATATCAGAGGCATGGAGTTTGTTATCAGATAAGAGTAAAAGAACAGCTTATGATCAGAAGAGGTTTCTGAAAACGTTCCATCAAAAGACATCACCTTCTAGTGGTGGCCCATCGGCCCCATCTGGAGCAAATGGCTTTCAAAATTTCACCACCAATATGTCTTCAAAGGCTTCGGTTCAGAAGAATTCTCGTGGTAGTTCCTCAACTGCTTCCCGTCATTCTAAACCACGTACATTTTGGACGGCGTGTCACCGGTGCAAGATGCAGTATGAGTATCTTCGAATGTATCTTAATCACAATCTCCTTTGTCCCAACTGCCATGAACCTTTTATGGCCGTACAAATACCAGCTCCACCATCAAAAGGCTCAAATTCGTCAAATCATTGGTCTTTCTCTCAACAGCATCAGAATTCAAAAAATCATGCAATGGATAAGAATGCTGGAGCAGCAGGATTCACAGGTTTTAATCAAACAAGCTTTCAATGGGGTCCCTTTTCTAGAACCAGTGGTGTTGGGAGTGCTACTGCCTCACCATCCACTGCTGCTCAAGCTGCGAGTGTGGTTCAACAGGCATATGAAAGAGTGAAGAGAGAGCGTGAGGAAAAGGCAGCAGCTCGTAGACGGGAAGCTCTTCAAAAGAAGAACAATGTTTCTAAGAGGGCAGCTGGTAATTCACCTGCAGGGATTTCTAATACTGCTTCTGCTTCTAGATATGATCTTAAAGGGGACAGACCAGTTAAAAGACGAAATGTGGATGATGATGCTAGAAATGGATATGCTGGAAATGCAACCAATCGTATGCCCATGGCAAATGGAGGTCCTAATTTTGCTTCTGGACTTAAGCAGTTCAGTTTGGACAAGGATAGAGCCAATTTTTCTTCTGTTGCTAATAATCCTAATAGTATAAGGGAGTTGACACAGCTTGAAATTCGGAACATGCAGGCAGAAAAGGCCAGAATGGAAATCCGAAAGAAGTTAAAAGAATGGAGCTTAGCTCCTGGAACCAGAGGTGCAGGGAAGGGGAAAGAGAAAGAAACAGATGATAAAGAGAAAGAAAATACTGCAGAATCAAACGGTAATTCCATTACTCAGATCAAGTCAACCAAGGAAAGATCACTGGGAAAAGAAGCACCTTTGGGTGCCTCTCATGTTGATTTAAGCACTGAGGCCCGTGAATCCATGTCCATCAGTGTTCCTGATCCAGATTTTCATGATTTTGACAGGGATAGATCCGAAAGATGTTTCGGAGAAAACCAGGTTTGGGCTGCATATGATGATGATAATGGGATGCCTCGCTATTATGCTATGATTCATAATGTTATCTCTTTAAATCCATTCAAGATGCAAATCAGCTGGCTCAATTCCAAAACCAACAGTGAATTGGGGCCATTAAACTGGGTTAGTTCTGGATTTTCCAAAACCTGTGGAGATTTCAGGGTGGGAAGATACGAAATCAATGATTCACTCAATTCATTCTCACATAAGGTTCGGTGGACAAAAGGGTCACGAGGAGCTGTTCAAATATTTCCAAGAAAGGGTGATGTGTGGGCAATCTACCGGAATTGGTCATCCGATTGGAATGAGCTTACTCCAGATGAAGTGATTCATAAGTATGACATGGTTGAGGTTCTGGAGGATTATAGTGAGGAGCAAGGTGTGTACGTTACTCCTCTAGTTAAGGTTGCAGGTTTCAAGACGGTTTTCCACCGGCACTTGGACCCTAGCCAAATTAGGAGGATACCAAGAGAAGAGATGTTCCAATTTTCTCATCAGGTTCCTTCTTACTTGCTTACAGGCTCGGAAGCTCAAAATGCACCAAAGGGTTGTCGGGAACTAGATCCAGCTGCTACTCCTTTGGAGCTTCTTCAGGTAATTACAGATGTTAAAGAGGAAGAAATGGAGAATGCTGAAGCACAGTGCATGGACGAAGTCAAGGACGTAGAAATTTTGGGCAATGCCAAAGAACAAAGTAAGAAGGAAGAAGGGAAAGTGGGCAATGCGGATGAACAGAATAGCAGAAAAGGAAATGAGGGTGGAGAACGCTGCAGAACTGATGGTAAATGAAATGATGGATTCGTAAAAGTATAAACAGTGGAGAAAGCTAACACGAAAAGGTAAAGAACAGAAAAGAAGAAAAGCTTTGGAAAAACTGAAGAACAGAATGACATTTTGAACCAGGATGGCTTCGAAACTCTCTTCAGGAACGAAATTTACTTGCGTCCACGTTTGGTTGCAGCCATTAAAAGTGGCTTCAGTTTCAACTGTAACAAATACCTTGAATGACTTAGACTTCTTCTCAAAGATCCTTGAGAGCTAACAGATGCTACGCCCATGGGAGCAGTCTCTGTTAGCTACGCCCATGGGAGTGGTCTCTTTGTGGCGAAAGACCATCTTTTGGTAGCAGAGATTTGAAGAAGTTTCACCATAACCTGTTAATCTATCTCGTGTATCTTAAATGTGTTTTTTGTTTTGTTTTGTTTTTTTTTTTTTTTTGGTTCTTTTAAGTTTCTTCGAATTTGTTGATGTTTATCTTATATTAGACCCATGTTGCTTCTGGCGACAAATCCAAATGAATGTTGTGCAGAGTATGTAAATCCTGAAGTCTTGCTTCACCAATGATGTTTTCAGATCCAAATGTATCTACTTAATTTCTTGGGGGGTCATCGTATTTCCCAGTTTTACCATTCCACTGTAGGGCTTATTGTTAATTATATGCTTTGATTCTGGCTGTCTGCTGAAGTTGCTGAATTAGAGCTTCTTCAGCGTGTGCTCTGCGAACCAAAAACCAAGTAAAGATGAATTCTGAAACTTTTTTTGAAGATGAAAAATTCTTTGAATCTAATAGCTGGATATCACCAAAGCTGCACATCTTTGGTTGCAATAAGGGTTTGATTCGATAGAGGAATAGTATGTGCCGGATATTTAATTAGTAATTTTTATTAATAACACGTGCATGGCACGTGAGGCTGTTTATTCAGTTGTTAGTTAGTTACGGTCTCAGTCAAACAAGCTCCAAAGAGCTGCCTCCCTTTTGCTGGATAAGGTATGTACCAACCAGACCCCATGATAAGATCTTAAAAGAACGCACAGGAAGATAAGATATTGGAACAACCCAAAAAAATAAAATAAAATGAAAAGATAAAAGAAATAAAGCCAGTCCAAACCCTTTCCAGCACAGACCATTTGCATGCGAATCTGCATCTTATCCTTGTTCCTTTTTCTCAATCTTTCACCCGATTCAGACACCCTTTTCGGCAAAATTTTCAAAAATCAAATACCCATTTCGCTAAAACACATCAAAAACTTTGATCATCTGATCTGAAACTCTCGGCCATGGAGAACAACGACGCTACCCAACAGCCTGCACAATCCACCCCATACCAACGACAATCCTCATTTCACCATCTGCTACAACAGCAGCAACAGCAACTCCACATGTTCTGGAACTACCAGCGCCAGGAGATCGAACAGGTGAACGATTTCAAGAACCATCATCTTCCACTAGCGCGCATCAAGAAGATAATGAAAGCAGATGAAGACGTCCGCATGATTTCCGCAGAAGCCCCCATCTTGTTCGCCAAAGCCTGTGAGCTCTTCATTCTTGAACTCACTATCCGTTCATGGCTTCACGCCGAGGAGAACAAGCGAAGGACCCTTCAGAAGAACGACATTGCAGCTGCAATTACTCGCACTGATATCTTCGATTTCTTAGTTGATATTGTTCCCCGAGAGGAGATTAAGGATGAAGCTGTTGGTTTGGGGATTATGGGGAATGCTACCACGAGCGGGGTGCCGTATTATTATCCTGCTGTTGGGCAGACCGCCCCGGGTGTCATGATCGGGAGGCCAGCAGTGCCTGGTGTCGATCCAGGGGTGTATGTTCATCAGCCGTCGCAGGCTTGGCAGTCAGTGTGGCAAGCTGAGGACGGAGCCTATGGGAGTACTGGCGCCGGCGATGGTGGACAGGGTAATTTGGATGGGACGCAGGGGTATTTGGGTCATACTGCTCCTCCTGATTCTTAGTGAAAAGAATGGGAATTGTTGTTGAAACTTAGTTTAATTTATGAAAATGCAGGTGGATTTAGTTTCGGTTCAAAGTAAGCCAAATTAAATATGTGTGGATGAATTGGTAGTCGGACCAGTTGGTGTGGATGTTAGGTGTTTAAGTGCATGATCATCTTTGTTGCTTAAACATGTGTATGCTCTAAAGACTCGTGTAATCATATTTGCTCCTCCCAGCTATTCCATGAATGTCAATTGTATTTTGATGTGGTATAGAATTGCTAGTGAAACAGGAAATTTTTGCTTCCAAGGGCAGCTAGCTTGATCTTTAGAGCTCAAAAGATAAAAGGTCTTTTTTGTAAGCTATCCCCTCCCCATTAAGGATAGAGCTCGCTTGATCTTCTTTCTTATAGATGATGTGTCTATGTTTGTATCTAGCATAAAAACACTCACAATGCGTAAGTTACAGTTCCTCTCTATTTTTTTTTTTAAACATTTTTAGTTCACCTCTTTCATGAATTGATTTTTTTTTTTAATCACCAAGCACCATGGTCTCCAGTAGTGTGGTTTTAATTATATGAAGCGATTGGCCCAAAAATTACTGTACTTTTAAGGACTTGTTTAGAACGTAGGATAAAATATAATTATTTGTGTAGGATAAAATGAGATAGAATTGAATTAAATAGAAAAAAATTAAAAATAAAGTAATATAACGTTTAATGTATAAAATAAGATTATCACAAATAAATAATAAAAATAAAATAAAAAATATGAAAACAAAACTTTAATTTTGTAATGATGTCACGACAAATAAAA
>JAJIYU010019268.1:0-10867 GCA_030144865.1 Tinospora cordifolia | reverse complement strand
CTGTGGCACTGCCTCCATGGATGCAGACCCCTGATGTGCCTGAGGCTGAGCCTGTGACAGTGGCTCTGTCGGTAACTGTGGCTGCACCGGTGGCTGTACTGGTGCTGATGGCTGTGTTGGTGCTGATGGCTGTGTAGATGCTGATGGCTACAGGGTCCTCATAGCCTACTCCACTGCCCTCTGCATCATCTCTGTAATAGCCTCTGGTGTCAAAGCAATCACAGCCGGTGCTACTGCCATAGACGTACCCTCATCACTAGGCCTCGGCTTTATATTAGCCTCACCTCGGCCTCTACCTCTTCTGGGTCTACTTTACCACGTCCTCTCGGCATAATCTACAAGTCAAAAATCATTTTTAGTATCCACTATCTTAATCATAAGGAAGCAGAAATTTCAATAATTGAACGCAATGTAAACTTTATTTCCACTTCCATTTCAGTTTCATCCTTTTTCCCCAAAATCTTTGGACACTGTGACTTGTGATAATACCAAGTAATTTAAACCTACCTATAATTATCTTACCGTCATACTACTGTGACTCTAAATTCAAATCTCTAAGTTCTCGATTTGTTTCAGTGGTCTAAAAGTTTATGCTACTTAGTCGACATCATTTTACTTAGTTCTGGGTACAGGAATTTGTGTGTCAAAACTCAGAATAGTGACATCACATATATTCAAAGCAAACACCCAACAAACAAGCAAACAATGCACGCTGGCATAATGGAATCCCTATTCCATTACGGTTAGTATATATTTATGTCAAATCCTGGTCTCTATGGATGACGCAAGACCCACCGTACGCGACCGTCCCATACCAGTAGAATACAGTGTGTACAAGTTCTTACAAAGAGTCTGTTCATTGCCCATTACAATTTCGCAAGTGTCTCGCTCCCTAAGGCTGACGCAAGACTCACCATACGCGACCGTCCCATACCTAGTAGAATACAGTGCGTACAAGTTCCGCCGAAGGAATCGACCACTCACCATACCTGGTCGTCAGTCTCCAAGTCCAGTTTTCCTCTATACCTCATCATCTCTAAGCCTACCACACTGAGTTTCCTCACCATAGTATAACAGAGAGATCTGTGATACAAGATCCTTCTGAACTGTGTCATGACCAATCAAGTGTACGTTTTCACATTATCAGTCTTTATTTTCATGCCCTAAAGCTTTTAATGTATGATCCACTGTGTCAGAAAGCACACCCCCCGATCTTTACCTAGGCCTAGTGTTTCAACACTATGTACATTTTCCCCTATGTGATACCATCGGTCCCAAGTCTTAGACAATTTCCACATAGCGCATCACTCGCAGGGAGCAAAACTTCCACCTACAGGGCTACTACATGTACTCTTGTCCACCTACAACTAGTAACTCAAGCACATTGGTATCATCCAATTCTCTTCTAGACTTCTAGCCACATAGTCATCAAATCTCCAGTAGATGACCTCGTACTCATATCACTTTTAAAAACATTTCAAATCCAGTACAAATTCATTTCCAGTGAAAACAAAATCTGGTAACCATTTCCAGTGAAAAACCAAGTCCACATTGGACTGTACTCTTTCGCAGCGAGCTACAAACAGGGCTATGATACCATCCTGCGGTATCAAACAACATGTGTGCCCAGTAAACTACTAGCTAGCTCTAATACCACCCTGTGACACCCCCGAACCCTCGGACAGGAACCCAAGTCCTCATGCATGCATCATGTGGGGCCAGCGCATCTACCAGCACTCCCTTCAGCTCTCTGCTGTGTACGCAAGACTTTTCATCTCTCTATGGGTCTGATCTGCTGGGAACCCGGGGTTTTCAACCTCTTTCTACACGCTAAACCCAAGTCTCAATTTTTAGCAAATGAGAAAACTATATAAATCCTGATAAACATGCTACTATGTTTATCGATGAGTATCATAATTCAAAAAATAGTTTCAAATATTTCACCAAATTTTTCACAGTAAATATCAACAATGGAAAGAAAATCTCTGCAGTGGAAACCATCAAAACATCAACCCATCGATCAGGGCTCAAGTAAAACTATCATATACATGATAATAGTCACTGAAAGTAACATCGCAAAAATCATCTCAAAACTGTGATAAAAAATAGGCTCACAACGCCAAAGTCCCAATAACATTTTAAAATGTTCAACAGTTTCCAAAAAGAAATATTCGGCCACACGGCCTGTTCAAAACATATACATGATCATTGAAAATTACAACAAAACTAGAACACATGTCCAACAGTAATCTCCCATCGAGATCACCACACCAACCTTGAATCACGGTCAACTAGGGTACCCCACCTCCGCGAGTACCTGTAAAAGAAAATGGGGTGAGCTCGAAAGCCCAGTGGATCATCTCTACACATCACTAGCATTATATAAACCAGAAACCCAAAACATGCACACACTTTCATTACATTAATCGTTTCACACAGTTATTTGTTTTGTTGTATCCTAAGACTGAAAGAGCCATACTCCCAATGTTCCTCTGGTGACAAGAATCGATCATGGCAGTACCACCTCGAGCTACGATACCGTTCACGACCTGTCACGTCGTCCAAGAATAGGCGCAATGGTGTACGGCCAATGCTCGCCCGTCTGAGGAAACTCTCAGCCTTTGCAGGAGGCTTCATTAAGAACACCAACGATGGGATTTGGAAGATGTCGTGCGACAAATACGGCCACATCCACGAGTCGTCGACAGATACCTACTATCGCCCTGGTACATTGATTTTAAATCTTAATTTAATCTTCTTTAGTTTCAATAGATTTCATTCCATACCCAATCAACATTCAAGATATCTAAATCATATAGGAAATGACATAAATACCAGACATTATGCCACATATTCAAGCAAATAATGAAAGAATATAACCAAACATTATGCTCAATCATCAATCAAGGCATCCAAACATGCTACACACCCTAGCATGCATCTAACACCCTAGGCTACACAAACATCATACCTTGAACCTCAAGCCTACATAATACTAGTGAGCAAGAGAATCTCGCCCACCTGATATCAATGAACGACCCTTGCGCCTACGCGCGAGGATCACACTCGAAATCCACAGGCTGAAATGATTAAATCTCGTCATTCAGTCCAAATTCTCAAAAATCCCTCTTCAACAAATAACCAGAAAATTCAAATTTCTGATACAGAATTTGAATGAATCTATTGAATTGAAACTTAAACGATTGAGAGGTTTAGATTCCTACCTTAAATCTTTAATTTCTCCTTAAATCAGCTCTGGATCGTCTCTCTAGAACTCTGGCTCAACTCGGGAAATTCTGTGCGTGAAATGATGAATCTAAGGCTCAAAACTGTTTAAATTTTGCGTAATGACCGCAGTCGGCACTTTACGGACCGCGGTCACCACGGTGACCTAGCCTTTTTTTGAGATTTTTCACTGAAGACCGCGGTCATTATTTTGTGACCGCGGTCACCAACATGGAACCTAGTTTTTTTTCATGTGTTTTCAGCCTTTTTCCCATTTTCAAACATCTATATTTATTTTATTTCCATACCATACCATATAATAGTCGTTTAAAACATGTTTTCACACATTTTCATATTTATTTTATAATTTTTTAAGATTCATTTTCAAGTTGTGTGCGTTTGAAAACTTTGGGGTGTTACAATGGGACCCACCCCAAATTTGGCTATAAAAAGCCATCTCCTCATTGTATTATTTCTCATCCTCACTTGCTCACTTTGCCATCCGGATCAAAGAAAGAAAGGAGAGAAAGAAGAGAGAAAAAGGAAGAAAAAAGAAAAAAAGAAAAGAAAAAGGAGAAAAAAAGAAAAGAAAAGAAAAGAAAAAGGAAGAAAAAGGAAGAAAAAGGAAAGAAAAAGAAGTCGCGCACTTTGAAAATTCGACATTTCGGGTAAATAATATTTTTACCTCCTTTTCAATTCTGAATTATTATACAAGTAGTGAATTTCAATTTTATAACATAGTTTCAATAAATATATTAATTTAATGCGCGACCCAAAATTAGGGTATATTTTTCCTAGGAATGAAACTATACAATATATATATCATTGTGCTCAGATTTACGAGTAGAATGCAAATATATATATTATTTGTACCCTCGTGGACAATAGAAAATTATATGGTAGTTGGAAGTCGACGCATAGGTGGTATACCCATTAATACTGGAATTTCCGGATAAAATTGAGATCTTTAGCAATTTTGGTGTTAAAAAATTAATCACTACCAGTGTTCCTTGAGGACGATACCCAGACATTTCGGATATTACTGCTGTGATCCCGTACAGTTGCGGGGTAGCTAACAAGTTTTTGGCACCGTTGCCGGGGAGCGACGGTGTAATTGTTTTTACAACCAGTTGAAATTGACTTGGTTTTATTCAAGACAATAGTTTTCTTATTTTTTTATTTTTTTATTCATTAATTGATTTATTTGAGAATACCACTACACTTGATCTTTTTGTTCTCGTGTGTTTCAGGCTTGTATGAGTAAACATCCTTGTGACACCTACGATCCAGATTTGCTGAAGACAATCAGTCAGATTCGGTTGGAGGCTCAAGAACGTGCTTCAAACATGGTTGAAAGCAAAAGTTTGGGAGTTGGTAATAATGGAGAAGCATCATTGCGAGACTTTTTCAAACTAGTGTTGAACAACAACTATTCTGGAATAGCAAGGACGCCTATTAATGCAAACACATTTGAGTTGAAACCGTCCTTGATTACAATGGTGCAGCAACAACAGTTTGGAGGCTCAGCTGTGGAAGACCCTATGGTTCATCTAAACTCATTCATGGAGATATGCGACACTGTAAAGATCCATGGCGTGACTGAAGATTAGCTTCGGCTGAGATTATTTCCTTTCTCTTTAAGGGATAAAGCTAAAAGTTGGCTTCAGACCTTGCTTCCAGGAAGTATCACTACTTGGGAAGAGATGGGTCAGAGATTTGTCCAAAAGTACTTCACACCAGAAAAAGTGCATCAGCTGCGAGGGGAGATAAGTTCTTTTAAACAATCTGAGTTTGAATCACTATATGAGGCTTGGGAACGATTTAAAGACCTACTAAGGCGTTACCCACAACATGGTTATCTACCTTGGCTTCAAATTCAGATGTTTTATTGTGGACTTACACCACCTACAATAGCATTGGTAGATTCAGCAAGTAGAGGATCTTTAATTGGAAAATCAACCACAGAGGTAACTCAACTTATTGAAGGCATGGCAGCCAATGCCTATGGACATGGTACAAAAAGAGGTACAACCAAAAGAGTGGGACTTCATGAAGTTGACGAGATTAGTGCCTTACATGCCCAAATTGCAGCAATGACTCATAGATTGAATTTGGTGGAAGAAAAGAATAGTGGATCTCAACTTCAACAGCATCAACAAGTGCACTCTATTGTTGAAGTTAATAAGTCATTGTATCATGGAGAAGCCTCGGTTGAACAGATGAACGCATTGAATAGATTCAATGGGTATCAAGCACCGGCTGGGGGGTATAATGTCCCAAAGTATTATCATCTGGGTGTGAGGAACCATGAAAACTTTTCATATGCAAATAACAGAAATGCTCAGATGCCTCCAGGTTTTGCCAACCAACAGCCTTTGCAAGATAAGAAGCCGTCTTTGGAGGATAAATTAGATGAGATGATGAATATACATACAAGATTCTTCAAAGAGCTGGCTGGCCGGGTTGATAAGAATGACACTAGAGTTTCTAGAATTGAACTTCAAATTGGGAATTTAAATGCCACAGTCAAGAATTTAGAAACTCAAGTAGGGCAGTTGGCATAGATAGTATCAAACAAGCAGCAAAATTCATTTCCCAGCGATACTCAAGTGAACCCTAAGGAGAGCTGCAATGCAATATTCATAAGAAGTGTGTGTGAAGGGGAGAGACAACACACCGCCTCTAAGCCTCATATGATGGTTGATAAGCTTGTCATTTCTGCAGGGCCAGCTCTTATTGCGTCTACTGATTTAGCACCTATCATTGATGAGAAAACGGAGCTCAGACAACCTGACATTAATATTCAAGGCAGCAAACATTGTGCACCACCTTTGTTACCTTGTTCATATAGTTCTTCTAAAAAGCAGTCAAGTCATGAGACAGTGCGGTTGACGGAGGAGTGCAGTGAAATCATTCAAAGACAGCTGCCTAAGAAGTTGAAGGATCCAGGACAGTTCACCATTCCTTGTAACATAGGCACTCAAATCTTTGATAAAGCTCTTTGTGATTTGGGAGCTGGTATAAATCTCATGCCATTCTCAGTTTACTGCCGGTTGGGGCTACCGAAAATCAAGCCATCCAATATTACCCTTCAACTTGCAAACAGTTCTGTAACTTATCCATGAGGTATTATTGAGGATATTTTAGTAAAGGTGGATAAGTTTATTTTCCCTGGAGATTTTGTAGTTCTCGACATGGAAGAAAAACAAGGATACACCATTGATTCTCGGGCGAACATTCTTAGCTACTAGTCAAGCCCTTATAGATGTTGCCATGGGAGAACTCACATTGAGAATGAATGACAAACAGGTTGTTTTCAACATCTATAGCTCGTCAGAATCCCTGACAAGAGGACCAGAAGGCAAGAAAGACACGGCTAAGAAAGTTGGTAATCAGAGAAAAATTGTAAAGCCTAGATCTGCACACATTCAGGCTAAACCAGATATGAAAGAGCTAATCAATGTTGTTCAACTTAAGAATAGCTTCAAGAAACAACTACAGACTCAAAATATTCTACAATGGTCAAAAGCAAATGGTGGAGACAGTTCACCTTAACAATTGAAGCAGCGTATCCTCGTCGAGCTAACGGCGTTAAACTTAGCGCTGAGTGGGAGGCAACCCACTTTAGGAATAGGTTTGATTACATTTTAAGTAGTTTGTTAGTTTTTCTTAGAGAAATTGTGTGTTTGCACTTACAATTGCTTGAAAAGTTCGCAAACATTGTAGACTGCAGTCTATAAAATGTTACCTCGGTCATTAGTTTAATAAACAACACACTGCACTGATGACCACGGTCCACAGAACATAGCATTTGTGCAGTATCCTGAAGACCGCGGTCACCAGAAAGAGTTTTTTTAGTGACCACGGTCCACAGAATGTATGTTTTAGAAGTGTTGATGACCGCAGTCCTCACTCACAGTGAGAAACTGTGGACCGCGGTCACCAGTTCGAGTGTTTTCAACCATTTCAAAGATTGTGCACATGGACCGCGGTCCATGCGTTGTATAAAGCATAGATTGCGGTCATTTTGCTCATTTGTGCATTGGAAATTCTGAAAGTTTGTGTGACGTATGAAATTCTTCTTCAAGTTTTCAAAGTTTTCATCATTCTATAATCAAAATGTAAGTGTTTAACTTCGATTTCTTATTAGTTCTTGCATTTATTCAAGTGTTTAGATGATTTAGGATGGTTTTGATAGTTTGAAATGCTTTGACAATGGTTTAGATGGTTTAAGATTGCCTTCATAGTGATTTTAGATCAAAGATTCATCTCTTTCTTGTCTTGATTCTAAGAATGCCATTTATTTGATTCATATGTGCACTAAAGGATGTTCACAACCATTTTCATGTGTTATTAATGTTCGATATGTGTGGTTTCATGAAATGTGGTGCCTTTTCATCAAATTTTGAATTCTATTCATCATCTAAACCAGTACAAGGTTCAATGTTGCATGATTTCTTATTAAAATTGATACAATAGCACTGAGACCATGTATTCGAGCTATGTACTGAGAATTTTGAATGGTTGAGATGCTATTAGATATATGAATCTTGTTGTTTTCCTTGGTGTAAATCTCTGTGATTGTAGGCCTCCAAGAATGAAACTACTCGCATCAAAAGGCAAACAACAAGCACCTCCTCCGCCCCCGTCAGACAGAAATAGATTCAGAACTACAAATGCTAAGTAGAGGCTGACGATTATCAGGTCAAACAGACATTTGATTCTGGAGAGAGGTATAATGCTGATGACGGAGGAGTGTGAATTGGGCATAGATACTGTGATAGCGGCCCGCAACTGGAAAAAGTTGATCCAAGCACCAGGAAACACGGTGGTGTTTGTGGTTCAAGAATTTTATGCCAATGCCCCAGACAGAGAGGGTACTTCTGTTTGGGTACAAGGGAAGTGGGTACCGTTCAATGCGGTAGTTATTAATGAAGTATATGGCTTGCCGAATGACACACCGGACGAGTATTATAATCTGCTATCGAGATTCGATCCGGATGAAGTATTGAGGACTCTATGTGTAGAGGGGGCTTCGTGGATTTGCTATAATAACAGGCCTGTGAACTTGATGAAGACTACTTTCACCACACAGGCTAAGGTTTGGCTGTATTTAGTTTGTGCTAATCTTTTTCCTTCTTTAGCCATTAACCGAGTCACTGTTGAAAGAGCTGTCTTAGTTTACTGTATTATGAAGGGGCTCCCAATCAATATTGGGACTATTATTTCCAACTCTATCATATCAGCCATAGACAGAACAAATGTCTGTCTGCTACATCCCACCTTGATCACCGAGCTATGCAGACGTGCGGGCATTGTTTGGGATAAGACAAAGCCATTATTGAAGATGAAGGACCACATAGCGGTGAAGATGCTCACATCCTCGGCTTCTAATAGGCGTAGATCTTCTACTAAGTCCCCTCCACCAGCTACCGGGCCTGTCCCTGCCTAGTAGATGCTCCTCAGTCTTCCTCAGCTGCAGCTACACGTCTGTCGACTACAGAGCACACCATAATGCACTGGATGGCATACATGACAAAGTGGATGCACCGTAAGGACTCGGATATGGCAGCAGTCTTCCCTCCTCCCCTTTGTGCTACACCTTACATGGAGATGGCATGTTGCATACCTCCATCACAGCCACCCCCACCAGAGGTCCCTGCTGATGATGATGATGATGATGATGATGGTGGTGGAGATAACTTCAATGATTTTATTACTGAGGAAGAGATGTTTGGTGCAAATCCTTGAGTACCATAGTTTGATGTTTATTTTGTTTTTCTTGCTTCTGTTTTGATGTCTTGAACTATTGTATATTCTTGAGTCTTTTGTTTTTTTTTTTTCTGTTTTCTTCTGAACATGCATAATTTTAAACTGTGCTTCTAGTGATCAATGTTAATCCTTATTTTCCTTAAGTTCCAGACTAATTCTTTCTTTTTGGTTTTCTTTGAATGCATGTGTAATATGTTACCACGCCCATATTTCCATCTCTATTTGAACTTGAGGACAAGGCACAATATAAGTTTGGGGGTGTGCACGCATTCTTCGCATTCTTCTTCAGAATCAAAGTCAGGTTTAAAGTTTAAGTTAATTTTTTTTAGGTTAATTATTTTGACATATTTTGATTGCATTTTTGGTATACATGCATAACTAGATATAATATCTCATGACATGTAGAAATTAGAATTATTAATTTAGTGTCAATTCATGAGCATATTAGTTAGGACATGAGCATATAGGTGTCAATTAGGCTAGAATCATGCCATATTTTTGAAAAAAATTTCACTGAGTAACTAATGAAATTGAAAATTCCTCTAGTATGATGAGACAAAGAATTAGGGTACTTTCAAACAGTCTGTGTGCTTGGTTTGTCTGAAGTTTGATCTTGACAGATCTCTGTAGTCTTAGGTAGACCGAGACTCTGAAAACTGAGAAAGTGAGGAATAGAAAGCAAACCATAAGCAGAAAGAACTTCCCACAAATTTTCAAAATAATCAAATCTGTCTTGATTACTACTTAGGAATGACTATAGGAGGGAAATGAAGTAGGCCATCATTTATTGAGTCATAACCTAAAAGACCGATCCTAGCATTTACAATCCTTTGTAGCCAATTTTGAGCCTTACAGCCTGTTTTCTTGATTATGAACCTAAACATTTTAGAAATACTCGAGCCTTTTATTAATATCTTAGTCGGACCTAATTGTGTGCACTCATAGTTGTAATGTTACCTATACAGATGATACAAGAGAAGAAGGGGATGTGAACATTGAAATATGTATATGTCAATTTTATGTTTTCCTTTAAAAAAAAGAGAAAAAAAGAGACATATTTATTTTCTTAGCATTTTAGAATTCTCAATGCTAACTGAACTTTTGACTTTTTTAAAAGTGTACGTTTGAGTTTAATGAGAAGTGCATATACTGAAAGAAGTTTGGGGGAGCTATGAAGACAGGATTGTGAGCATGAACAAGTAAAATACAAGGAGGAACCAGAAATGCTCAAACTATATCAAGAAAATTAAACAAATTAGGTTAGTATTATTGCTATGAGTGTACACCTGAGTCAAATTTAAATTCCTATTACATTTGTACCTTGCGCCAGGCCACGTTACAACCTAAGAGAAAGACCACTGATCTTAATTATAGTTTGACTTGAGTAGAAGATGGACAGATGAGAAAATTGAGAGGATCTGTGTACTTAGGTATTAGGAAATGATTTTTGTGAATGGAATCGTACCCGCAAATCACTTGCAAGTCCAAGAGGATTGAGATACTGACGAATGAAAGGGTGAAGTTAAGGAAGAATAGATGATGAACTGAAAATGTAGACAAAATGAATGTCCCTAAGGGAGTGTTAATGAGTCATAAGCTATAGGAATGGACAATTGAGGTTACAATGATGAGTGAAAAAGAATTTTAACTCTATATGGCATGACATGTTAGTTTTAGAACAGAGTCATTGATCGAGGACGAACAATAGTCTAAGTTTGGGGGTATTTGTTAGTTGCATAATAAACTATTATTAAACTAGGTAAAATGATGCATTTTGTAGGAAATAAGAGAAAATATAACTATAGAATTGCATAATTAGCAATAATTGCATATCATTAGGAAATGCATTGTTTAACAACTCTTAAGCCTT
>JAJIYU010019267.1:0-10873 GCA_030144865.1 Tinospora cordifolia | reverse complement strand
GATAGTGGCACAAACGAGATTAGAGAAGGCAAACTATGGAGATGGAACAATGTCAACCAAGGAAAAGGATCACATAGTAGAAAAACACACGATAGTGGCATAAGCGAGATTAGAGAATGTAAGTTGTAGAAGATTACAATAAAAGAGAAGAAAGATCAATTACGGTGTCTTCTTCTTTTGTTTGTTCTTCTTTATCGATGCTATAAGAAGTTTGGTAGTCTATCATAACCCTCGAAAATGAATCAAGAACAAAAAGAAACAAATATAGAGAAAATTAGTTTTTGTGAATATTTATTAAAATATGATTAAAAGAAAGATTTTAAATTTTGGCATATATTTTTGAAAATATCTCTAAAAAATTGATTTTTTTTTTTGATAATTTCCATTGGCCCCAAAAAGTTGAGGATGAGTCATTACCCTGTGTGAATCCTACCTCAAGGTTGGCCTTTATTTTTAGCTTTGAAATGCTTTTAACTTTCACTTCTTTTGTTGTTACATATATTAAGACAATAACCTACTAAATCCTTTACAAATGGATGAGAACTTAAATTGATTTTTCTTGGATAAAGAATTTGCCATCAAATTATTAGATCTCACAATCTTTAAGTCACTAACAATGGAGTTGCCAACTGTTTCGCATGTAGAGGAGGCATTTGGCACACTAGGGCCAACCCGACCCAAAGAATAATTGGGTTGGGCTACTAGCCAATATTGCATATCATGCATAAAAACATTTTCCAAAAACAAAATGCATCATTTTTAGCTTAATTTACATGATTAAATGATTTTAGACCTATGTTTATCACATTGATGAAAAAGCTAAATTAGACTTTATAGACTTTTAAAAATCATTGACTGTGCATAAAAGTGACATGAAACATGCTCCTTTGTTGTATCATGCTTCATTCCCTTGAGAATTTCTTATTTCACTCTAAGGAAAAATCCATTTGGAATATTCTCTATGTGCATTTCAAATGGATGAGGTATTTAGATGGCGTAAGGAGGACATTTCCTCTATCAAAATGTGTTCCCATTTCAATTTTTTGAAATAAAAAAACTTGTTTCATGTTTTGAAAAGTGTTTCATTCAAACTGAGACTTACATCTCTCCTCAAGCTTTTCAATGTGGCATGCCCCCATGAGGAAACATGCTATATTTTTTATGTAATTTTTGTCTAACTAATATTTTTGAGAATATGAAATGAGCTCCATTGCATAAAAAACTTGTTTCATCATTTTTTGAAACTTTTCTCTCTCCCCAACAATACAAATAAAATGAGCTCTAATTACTTAAAATTCAAAATGAGTTGAAAGTGATATTTTACACAAGGAAACACACTACCCTCTGCAAATGTATTCAATTATATTTTTATATTGAACATAATAATACATTAAACAATTCACTAAAGGGAACAAAATTCCTTTTAGGAATTTGTTTCTCATTTGATAGTTTGAAAAATATTTAATATACTAAAAGTGACTTTTGGCATGAGGAAATGTACTTCATTAGTGGGAATGCATTCCCTCTTCAGTTGTCTATAATATAGCTTGAAACACTTTTATTTCATTTTTGAAACATTTGCAGTTCTTCTTACAGTTGTGCTCTGAAATTTTCATATTAGTTTTAAACAATCTTGGATTATAAACCATTTTGAACTTGTTCACTTGAATTAGTTTTGAATCAAACAATGATTTCCAAGTTTTCTTGATCACATATCAACATGTTTCTTCAAAGCTTGCTTTCTTCTTGAACATCCAAACTTCATTTTAAAGCATATGTTGTGATAATGAAATTGGATTTCAGTTCTCTTTTTTGTAGTGGGATCGTACAAACAAGATCTATCTAGTGACCAGATCTAATTATTGATATAGAAAAAATGACTTTAATCTATGACAAATAACGATGCTAGCTCTCTTAGTGCAAGAAGGACTATAAAAGGTGTTGGAGAGAAGAAATGCATTGTTGGTAAGGTTGACAGGAGAAAAAAAAGATAAAATCATAGAAAAAGCATTCATAGCTATTCTCTTATTCTTAGGTTGATAATGCAACAAGAGGGATTGAAGAGGAAACTACAATTGTAGGTTTGTGGTTAAAATTAGAGAATTTGTACTTGACAAAGACTCTAACAAGCTAACTATATTTGAAGAAAGTAGCTGCACATGTTGAAGATAGAGGAAGGAGCATCTGCAAGAGAACATCATGATGAGTTCAACAAGATTCTTATAACTTTAAAGAATGTTAGATGTAAAATCAATGATAAGTATAAAGTAATATATTTTTTGTGTTTGTTGCCAAATTCATATGAACACTTTGTGAATACTTTGATCTACAATAGAGGCACCCCATCTCTGGATGATGTCAAAATAGCTTTGGACTCTAAAGAGTTAAAAGTTTGTTAATAGAGGGAAAGGGGAAGGCTCAAGCGAAGGTTTGTTGGCTAGAGGTAGATCTCAATAGAGAAAGTCCAAAGGCCATAAAGGTATATCTAGATCAAAATCCAAGGAGAAAAGATTAAAGTATTTTGAATGTCACAAAAAGTGACACTTGAAGAAAGATAGTCTATAGTGCAAGGGTTAAAAAAAATAAAGGCAAGATATTCTAGTGATGTAGCAGTTGTAAAGGATGATAGTGGTACTGCCCTTTCAATCATAGTGGTATGCTTAAATAATGAGTGGATTATTGATTTAGGTTGCTCTTATCATATATGTCATAACAGGGACAGTTTGCCTCTTATTGGAGTGTGAATGGTGGTACTGTACTTATGAGAAACAATATGGTTTGTAAGACAATAGGGATAGGAATAGTAAAGATCAAGATGTAAAATGGTATTATGAGGACATTAACAGATTTCAAAAATGTTCCAAAATTATAAAAAAAAAAAAATCTTATTTCTATAGGTACTTTAGATTCAATGATTTGTAAAGTTTTCAGCTAAAGGTGGATCTCTAGAGGTAGTTTGAGTTGCACTTGTGGTCATGGAGGGAAAGAAAGTGGGTAACATGTATGTGTTATTAGGCATACAATTACTGACGGTACATAGTTGTGGCATGTGCAACTAGCGTGCATGAGTTAGGAAACACTTGAGGTGTTGGGTTATGAAGGCTTAGTTGGGAAGAATAAAGTTGAGATATGTTCTGAGTACTTGTTAGTGCACTTCGTTTTAATATCTCTTACGACACAATTCAGTGAGGTTAAAGTGAGCTATAACTGTCACAAGGACTCTTCGTTTCTTAATGAGCTCATCACACATTGTGTCTAGGAAGAGAAAAGGTCAAAGCAAGACAAGACAACAAGTGTTCATTTAACTACTATCTCAAATGGCAAAAGAATATCAAAAGAAAGAAAACTAAGGATGTTGTGGATACAATACCACGAAAGGAACAACAAAAGGAACAAAAGGAAAAATGTTGCTTCTTTTGTGGAGCTACAATGATTGTAAAGAAGAATTGTACCAAATATCACATTTGGTGTGTAAGGAAAGGTGTACTTCTTAATTTTTTTTATTCTAAGGTTAATTTGACTTTAGTACCCGGACCACATGGTAGTTGGATTTGGTGTAACAATTTACATCAGTGTATCCATATAAGTTGCCTGAATTGTGGAAAACACAATAATTGTGAAAGATGCATTTCTGTTGGCGATGACAATCAGTCGTAGATGCAATTGGAACTTTTAGATTATTGTTAGAACTTGTTTTTATTTAGATTTGAAAGAGATTTTCTATGACAACCCGGCTCCCAGACCTCTTTCCATGACGAGTAGTTGGGGCCACGCTCGGCAATCGTGCGCCCATTTGGTGGGAGACACTGGGCTCGAGGTCACTTTTCGAGAGCCGGAGGCTACTTAATTCCTTCTCTTTCTGTTCATCTCATGCTTAAAGTCTTTCTTTCAAATACGTTATAAAATCATTTTAAAATAGACAATGATCATTAAAATGTTAGTTTGTTTGTCACTAAAAATGAGATTTATCAAGAAAATCTCTTTTAAACTCAAAATGAAAGCATATTTAGCAAGCAAAACGCTTTGTAGCGGATTAACAAATTCAGAATCATTTTTAAAGCATACTATAAAGGCATAAACATGACCCTTCTGGCTTAAGTCCCAAAGCCTTTAATTTACATGTGAAATAGATTAAAAGATGGAGGGCACATGCCCAATTCAAATCATGTACAACAAAATGAGAAAACATTAAACCAAAAACAATGACAACCTCCCAGTGAGGTTTCACCCAACATGACGGGCTCACATGGCTAGTCACTCGTGCAATGTCAATGATCACCTATAATGAAATAATTGGGTGAGCTCTTGAGCCAGTGGATCATCACTAGCATTATACAAACAAGAATACACAATATGCATACACTTTTATTACATTATGAAGTTTCAAACACTTTATTGGTCAATTTGTCGAGTTTCAAAGACCAAAAGAGCTCTACTCTCGGTGTTCCCACGTGGTTCGAGAGCGAATCTGAAGATAACACCTGAGGGTTGATTACCTTTCGAGGCCACAATCTAAAGAGAGAGGTCATAATGACTCATATTTTGACAAATCATTCAGTTGTTGCAGCTAGCTTGGGTGGGATACCCACAATGACACCCAAAGGCCAGTTATTGCCCTGGTACGTGGAGTTATTAAATCTTAATTTAATCTTCTTTAGTTGCACGTTCCGTTCCAATTCATAGCAATTCAATACACTGAATGATTTAAAGTACATCATATAAATACAACCATTTTTCATGAAAAATAATTCCTTCTTACTCTCTCTGCCTCTCTCTTGGTATCTCTCTCTCTCTCTCTCTCTCTCTCTCTCTCTCTCTCTCTCTCTCTCTCTCTTTCTCTCTTCTTAAGTTATTCTAAACAGCAATTGGGGGTTGAGGTAACAGAGTGCTGTAGAAATTTTGGGTTACCAGTTGGAGAAATCTGAAAGAGATTCAACTGAGGCTTCAGAAAGGAAAATACTACTAAGGTGGAGATGATTTCTATTTTTTACTTCATTATTTTAATTTTAATGAGGCTTGCATGTGTGCTTGTATTTTGAAGATAAACATGATGTGCATATGATATATTTAATTTGACATACCTTGCATATGTGTGATTATACATGCTTAGAACAATGATGCATGATCGTTATATTAACATGAATTATGTAACCATGCACTGGATTACTGTTGAATGATTACTACTAAGTTAGATATCTTATGCCTAATTTAATCCAAAGATTGTGTTATTTATCACAAAAAAGAGATTAATAAAAATCTTAACCACGTACCAGTGCAATGAGGGTAATCACCGTGGGTATTTCCCAACCTAAGGAGCGTCTTGCTGGGAGGGTTTGGTAGTCAAGTGAAGACTTCAACCCTGAGATAGGGTTCCAAATGAACGTTATCTTTCGAACATAATTGTGGATATCGAGGAAAAAGTCTTTTCAATCTTAATGTCAATTATAAACAAGAAATTTGTTTGAATCACCTAATACACGAACGTATTTTGACATGCTTGTATACTTGGTTGAAATAATGATTTAAATATTTAGAATGATCCATTGGTTTCAAGTTTACCCTCCTATTCTAACATTTCAGGAAACTGAAGGAACGAGGCTGCGAGATGGTTTTAAACTCAAAGATTCTTTTTTAAAAACTTCATAAAGTGTTTAAGATGGGCATGCTAGCTCTAAGTCTTTTATTGTAGACTTTTTAAGTCTTTTGTACAATTTTAAAATTATTTCTGTTGTAACAAATATGAAATTTTGTAACTCTTTAATATTTTATATCAATGAATAATATTTAATTATTTTGAATTTCGCATTCAAATGAATGATTTTGAAGTTGATTATATATACAATATTATAGTAATACAAGGGAAAAAAACAATATACAGTATTATGTAGTAATATATATATGATTTGAAACACACATAGCCTAATGTGATATATATGTTTCATTGAAAAGATTAAAAAAAAAAGAAATAGTCCGATTTACACTCATGGTAGTAATATATATACATATATTAAAATAAAAAAACAACATGTATGTAAAGCCCATGCGCAAAACCACATATGTGCGTCGAGCTGCGTGCGCAAACCGCACACGGGCCGCGTGTGCAAACCACGCATGGATTGTGTGCCTAAATAAAAAAAATGTTATATATGAAAAAAATGTGAAAAATACCTGAAAAATTCTGAAAAAATATAAAAATTCCTAATCTCTAACCCTAAACCCCTAGCCACCCCAACCAACTAAAAAAAGAATTTTTCTATAATAGGAAAGTAAAATTTTACAAAACTATTCTATATAAACCCTTCCTACTCCACCCATTTCATTCATTCTAGAACAAGAGTTGAAATTCATCTTGCTCTCTCTCTACCTCCTTGGCACCCTCAGTCCCTTTTTCTTTTCTTAAGCTATTTTAAATAGCCTGTAAAGTAGTAGCAATGAAGTGCTACATAGATTTAGGAAGTGATCTCGAGATGAAATTCTTTCCTTTCTTTTAATTTATTATTCTGATTTAAATAATGCTTGCTTGTGTGATTAGTTTCATTTTATTAAATTATTATATTGCTTATAACCAAGAAAATACACTCTATAGTTGCGTCTTGTACAATCTTCTACATCATAAATTGAAAGTTATTGATTCATTTATATTATATTGTTGGAGTGTTTAGATATTGTTGAAGAATTAATTATGCATTATTATATTACTCATGACTGAGAGAGTATGCTCTATAGTTGCATCTTGTATGATCATCTATATTAGAAATCGAAAGTTATTGTTTCATTCATGTGATTGTCAATAATGTTATACTATTGGAAGTGCTTGGATATTGTTGAAATATTTATTTATTATTCCCTTACACACAAGAATAAGATTAAATAAGATTTCAACCACATATTAGCATGAGGACGGACGTTCTGTGTTCCACGCAGAATTGGACTTTTGAACTGGTTGTCAGGATTGACACCAGAGTGGACTGGGTTTCAGGAATGATCTCATTTCATAGAGAAGGGTTTGAGTTTCAGGATTGATCTCTCTCCCCAGATCTGGAGCACAGAGGTCAACCCCATTTGGTCTAAATTACAACTGAAATAATATGTTGTTTGAATCGATTAAATTGTGGAAAGTGTTTGATATGCTTGTATTATTTGGTTGGAACAATGAATTAAATAGATGGAATAATTCACTGGGCTTTTGGGTTCACCCCTCCTCTCATTTTTCACATTTCAGGAAATTAATTTATCAGCCTACGTGAAAGATTGTTTATTAAGAATTCTTTTTATTTATTTCATTGTAGGGCATGTGGGCGCAAGCTAAATTATTTATTTTAGTTTTAAATTTATTTTTCCACTGTAACAGTTCATGTACTCGGAATCTAGAATAAATAAATAAAGGGTTTGTCTTATTTATAATGCCATAAATTATTAGAAAGGAAAAAGGATAACGTAACCTGGGCCCACTTCCTGGGTGGCCCAAGATTATTGATCGAAGAAAATTATACCGTCGGATGATGGAGACGATGGGGCTCGGGAGGCGGGGTGTTACAAAGGTGGTATCAGAACCTAGGCTTTAGATGCCTTGGGCAAGAATTAGAAGAAATTGATTAGTCAGGTAAGACTATTTATTTATTTAATTTAGAAGCCCTACCTCTTGTTTTGGAAACTGAAATGATTTAGAAAAATTGTTTTTCGAAAAGAGATATATGTTTTCAACGGTTTTGTTTGGATACAAAGATTACGAGTTCAGCTGATAGTTGGTAAGCCTTGTCCCAAGTAAAGCTAAACATTGAAAGGGAGATAGGTTATCCCGTTCTAGAAAGCACGGTTGCTAAGCAAACTTCAGTCTCGCCATCCAATCTGGAGGTTGTCCCACCAGTTCATACAAGTAGTCAGAGTTGAAGAACACAATTATTTTTCTACAAGAAAACTAGGGAAGGGAAACTAAGGGCAAGGAATTTACTATAGTTCAAAAGAGATGCCAAGGGTGGTATCATGGAAGATTATTAGTTCGATATAAGGACCTTTCAACCAGGAACTGAGAACCTAGGTCTAGGAAAGAGACTTTAAGTAGAGACTTGGGGTTTGCCAAGGGTGGCACAGTGAATCATGAATAAACTTTTAGGACATAAGTTAGAGACTGAAAATGTGTGAAACACGAACACTAGTTTGGTCAGGGCATGAGATCGGGAGGATCCTATATCCTTAGTTTCTGTGTGGTATGGGACGCATAGGAATTCAGGGGTATGGAAGAATCTTGAATTCGGAGAATGACGAACCATGTTTGGTAAATGATCAATGACTTTGGACGAACTCGTTTCCCTATGCTTGGCTGGTATGGGACAGTCAAGTATAGTGGGGCTTGGGAAGCCTTAGAAATCAAAAATTTTGCGAAATTGATTGGGTGTAGTGAAATCTCTGGGTGGAAGTCTATGTCAAAGGGTAAGGGTGGTATGGTACATACAAATCCGTAGCCTAGAATTTTACTATGCTAGCATGAACTTTTTGAATGATTGAATGTATGATGATCGTATTGCTTGTATGAAACCAAATCTTATACCCAAAAACAAAAAAATGACTTAGAAAAATGAACTATTAAGCCATTAAACAAATCGAGAACCTATAAACATGAATCTGGAGTCATGATAGAATGGACTAAAAAAAGGCAGAAACGAATGCTAAATCAGCGTTAATGTGTAAATAATGGCAGGACCTAGGAGATATGCAACAAGAGGTGCTACATCTGACGACACTTACTCTCAGGAAGCGCAAAATGGCATGGCTAAGGCTAGGATGGAACATATAATGAATGAAGTCACTAAAAGAGTAATGGAACAAATAGAGAGGACGTTGGCTTGAATGATACCGCAAGTGGCACTACAGCCGCACGTGCAGGAATAGATTCTGATGCAACAACCAATGCCAGCACCTGAGATTCCACATCATCAGGAAGAACCAAAGGACCTAGAAGACAGTGAACATAGAAAGTTGCTATTAAAACTAAAAAAGTTGGGACCATCACAATTCTATGGTACTACTGATAGCTTAACAGTTGACCATTGGTACCAGGAATTAGAAGAACACCTGGATGTGTTAAGAGTAACGGGTGCTAGTAGGATAGCGTTGGCTACCCATAAATCTTGGTACGTGTAATTTATATATTAAACTATATTAAGTGAAAACTTAGGCATAATTTATTGTGTAGCTTAATTGAATATATATATATATATATATATATATATTATTAAAGACAATAGAAATGAGAAATTTATTAGTCACATTATTTAATAAATCCTAATTAGCAAGTTATTTATTTATGGGTTACAAAAGTAAAAGAGAAAAATATTGTTAATCAGTTATTTAAGTAAATTATCTGATTAGCTAGTTGATTTGGATTTAATACATCACACCGAAAAAAATAGAAACAAAATATATAGAATTTACAATTTAATTGTACAATTGAAATAGAATAGAAATATAAATTAGAGATTGAAAAAATTTTAAAAAATTTGGCCAATATAAATAATAAGAAATTTAAATACTAAAAATAAAGGAAATCTCAAAATAAAAATAGACAAGTAGTAGCAAATTTATATTATATAGATATAGGTTGAAAAGAAGAAATACCAATATATGAAGGGCAAAAATTTGAAATTAAATATGCGTATAGATATGATTTATATTAGTAATATATAGTGAGCAAGAAAAAAAATAAAACAAAATATGGGCACACCGCCCGAAATATATATATATATATATATATATATATATGTATATGTATATGTATATATGTATGTATGTATGTATGTATATGGATTGCTTTTAGAAAAAAAAAGAATAAAAATAGTGCACACCAAACGAAAAAAAGAAAAAAGAAAAATAAAATGAAATAAAAATTTGGTAGCACATCGCCTGAAAAGAAAATTAAAATAAAAAATCAAACATTATATATATAAAAATATTAAGACTTACGTAAATTACCTGTATTGATTTGGGACATGCTACCAATATATTTATATAAATATGAATTGCGTTGGGCTGCCAATATATGAAGTGATTTGCGTATAAATTATTATAACCAAAAATGAATCTCAATAGGTTTCCAACAAATAGATGACAGAATGTCAAAAAAAACTAAAAATAAATAATAATAATAATAATAATAATAATAATAATAATAATAATAATAATAAAATAAACTCTAAATACTTGATCTTGCTAATTTATATGCAAGAGAAAATTGAAAAGTTGCCTTTGGACTTGTCACTTAAAGTTACCAATTTTCACTCTTCCAAACTCTATATATAGGGGTCCTGTGCTTACAAGCCTTTCATCCCAGCAAGAATTGATACATCGTTCTTGCTCTCTCTCTTTCTCCCTCTTGGAATTCTTTTTCTCTTTGGAACTGTTCTAAACAACAATAGGGGTAAAAGTAACGAAGCATTGCATAAATTCTGTAACAGATAGAGTTGAAGTAACGAAGTGCTACCGGATATTTTTCAATTGATTTGTTCAACAAAGGTGGAAATGATTTCTAACTTTTACTTTTTTATTTTAATTTGAATAAGTCTTGCATGTGTGATGATGTTTTGAAGTTGATTGTTTAAATATATACGTTATAATATGCATACCTTATTTATTTGATATGCCATGAATATACATGTTATGCATATTTAAAATTTAAGAATAATAATGCATGATGTATATGAACTATGCCATGAATGAATGTTTAATGATTCATGTTATGTACATGTTATATTGATGGTTTAATCTGATATTGTATGTTTTATCACTAAAAAAATATTAAATAATGATTATAACCACGTACAGGCACGATGATGGGCTGCATAGCGTCATCCTGTATGTTCCACCTCGATCTGGCTTG
>JAJIYU010019266.1:0-10854 GCA_030144865.1 Tinospora cordifolia | reverse complement strand
CTGATAGTCCAAAACTAGGGCAAGAAGGTTATAATTGTGAAATTAATGATATTTTTGTAATTTTTTTAATTATTTAAGAAAATGAGGTCAAAAATTCTATTAGAATACATATGTGTTGGGTTGGGTCCTATATGATTAAACTTATGTATTTGGACAAGGGCATAACTTTCTTATTTTTCTTCCTTTCTATCATGTTAAATGAACTTGTTTTTATTTTATTTTATTTTATGATTTGACTAGATTTTCTATTATTGTAGAACAAAGGATCAAGGTGAGAAAAATATTAAACAACTTTGAGGAGGTTAAGTTTTTTAAAGAAGAAAGATAAATAAGAATAGAAGAATAATCAGAAGACGAGGTAGCTATGGTAACAGACCATTTTTTTTGTAGGAACCGGAGGAAGAAGAATGGATAGAGGAGTTTTAGATTTTTTTTTTTTTTTTTTTGGAAGTAGTGGTTTTACTGAAAAGAATATTTTTGTCCTTTTTGAGTATATTTTGTTATAAAAGAGGTTGTAAATGGATAGGTAGGACATTTTGGCGAATTATCAAAATAAAAAAAATACATAAACTAATCTGCCGAGCAAGAAAAAAAGATTAAAAAAAAAGAAAAGAAAAAAAAAAGAATGTTACGTGCTAACTTTGATTATTAAGGTGGTAACCATGCAATTGGGTGGCTGTTAAGACAGGTACGTGGCATGGGAGGAAGTTTAGCAATTTTTATTAAAAAGAGGAAGAAATATCTGAGAAGGATTTAAAAAAAAAAAAAAAAAAAAAAAAAAAAACATGCTCTTCGTCTTCTTCCTCGACGTGCTCTCCCTCTCTCTCTCTTCATGAAGCTCTCCCTAGAAGCTTTGAACACTCTGAAAATTGGCATGGAGCTTGGTGGTGAAGGGGGAGAGTTTGGGAAAATTTCTGCTAAGTTATTCTAAAGAATTATGGTTTAATTTCTCAATGAAATTGATGTGGCTGGATGTATTCTTCAAGGGTGATAATTTGAAAGAGGTTTCAGCAGAGAATTGGGAAAATTTGGAGGAATGTTGAGACAGAATCTAGGATTTTTCAGGTATAGGATTAACTCTCATAGAATGTTGATAATGATGGAGAGTTGCTATGGAAATTTCTTTAACCAATTTTATTACCTAGTTAATTACTTGTGTGTGAAATATTGATGTAAATGTATTAAAAATTGAGAAACATTAATTATGCAAAAATAAATAGCAAAGAGGAGATAATCCAAATATATATATATATATATATATATATTCATCTGATCTCATATTCATCACACACATATGTATTTAACCCACGCAGTTATGCATAAAAATATACACATAAATTCATATTTTTCTTGACGCTGGCACTATTAACGACGCCCTGAACCTGAACCTGCGCTAACGCATACGTTCTTGTTTAGTTAGAATTTATTCATATTTTGGCCCGTTTTCGTTTACTCCATATTTTTGCACATTTTTTCTTATTTCATCCCCCCCTCACCTTTATTCCATCGTTTTGAATCACCATTAGAATTTTATTTTTGTATCTTTTTTTCTTCGTTACTGCTTAACTTCTCTAATTATATTATTCTATAAATTTTCATCAAAATGATATAGTTATCCTAAAATGCATTACTAGAAACTCATAATGGCTGTAGCTAATCCCGAATGCTATCTTTAGGACATCTTCCTGTTAAACCCTTAACTAATGGTAGTTGGATCGTGGATCAATCTTTGAAAATATTTTAGCTCCCTTCAGTTGATTGAACAAGTCTTCAATATAATGGAAGGGATACTTGTTCTTTATTTTTAGCCGACTAAGTTATAAGTGATTGATGCATAACTATAAGCTCTCATTCTTTCTCTTCACAAATAACACAGAAGCTCCCTGAGGTGACACACTTGATGCTATAAAACACTTCTTCAACAAGTCTTCCAGTTGAATCTTTGACTCTTGTAATTCTTGAAGTGCCATAGGATATCTAAGATTTCTGAAGTTGTAGAGGAACCAAGAAATAGAGTAAAGAAACTAGAAAATAGAGCAACCACGGGTAATGGAGAGATAGAATTGGGAGACTGTAATGAATTAGGCGATTGAAACTTTGAAGATACTGGACATGGAAGACTAATGGTAGAAATATTTGAAGATGTGGTAGAATTTGAGATTGCAGAATTTGAAACAAATATTGACTGACAAGAAAATCTAGATTCATTAAAAACAAGATTACTTGATGTATGTACCTTTTCAGATTTACTCAAATAGATGTAACCTTTGTGCTTTGTGTTGTATCCTAAAAAACACATTCAGTTGAGTGAAATTGGAATTTAGATGTCCGATAAGGACGAATGCAAGGAAAACATGAATAGCCAAAGCTTCTTAAGAACTAATAATCTGGAATTTGTCAAATAGTCTTTGAAATGGAGAAGAATTATGCAAAACTGGTGTAGGTAAAAGATTAATGAGATAAACTGAAGTCTGAACAACTTTCCACCAATATTTGAGAGGTAAAGAAGCTTGATTTAGGAGAATAAGAGCCATTCCAGTTATACGTCTGTGTTTCCTTTCAGCTCGACCATTTTGTTGATGCTTTTATTGACACGAGTGTTGAAATTCAATACCATTTTCTCCAAGAATGAAGAAAAGATTCAAAACTCACCACCAAAATTTGATCTCAGAGTTTTAATTTTCTTCGAGAACTTATTCTTTATCAATGATTTAAAAATCAATAATGCATTGAAAGCCTCTGATTTGAGCTTAAGAGGGAATATCCAACTGTACCTGGTATAATCATCAAGAAAGATGATATGATATTTGTTAGCAACCCGCACGTGTACGGGATCGCAGTAGTAATATCCGGTAAATCTGGGTATCGTCCTCAGGGAACAATGGTATCTATTGATTTTTAATACCACAGTTACTAATGATCTCAATTTTATCAATACTAAATTGAAAGTCATTAATTCAATTTAAAAACCAGGAACTAATGTAAACAAAGGCTAAGATAAATTGTAGAATTCAGTAGAGAAACATGTCTAGGATAATGAATGTCGCCGCATAGTTTGCAAATCTTTGTTATACTTGTGAAATAACTAATCTATGAGTTATAACAATAGGCTGAAACCCTTTCCCAAGGTGTTCCAACACTCACTAGATTTGTTTCATCAAACCCTCTCCTGAGGCGTTCGCTAGACAATCTATGTGTTTAAACTAAGAATCCCTGTGCAACTCCCTAGATTGGTCAACAATCTCCCGATCAATCAACTGGTCTAGGTCCAGATTGTGATGTCCATATTTTAGACTTTTCTCCCGAGATAGACTGAAATACTAGGTTCAATACATCTGTGGCTAGTAGATATAAGGCCTTAAGTCCACACAATAAGGAATATAATTTATAAATCAGCAACTACAACCAGATATCACAAACTATGCTTTGAACAATCACATCCCAGACAATAGAACTGATTAGCTTGACATAGATGTAAAGAAAAACATAAAATCAGATTCAAATAAGCAATACATACTCAAATCTCTTTACAATCTTCAATAATCAATAAAAACTTCAGCTTTCATGCCCTAATAGCCGTCTCAGTGTTCCTTCTTCAATTCTCCCTCTTTCGAACTCTAAATACCTTCTTTTATTTATAGTCCCGCACTAAAAAACCTAAAAAATACGAAAATCTCGCATTGAAATCGAGTGACCTCGGTCAGTGACTGCGGTCCATGTGTTTGATGTCAAAAACCCTAGATTTTCTGCATTCTGTCCACCGCGGTCTGTAAAAGTACTATGCCAACCACGTTCTGGTGACCGTGGTCTTCAATCTGTGGACCGCGGTCACCAGTGTGGTATACACTGTTTTGTTCTTTGGTTCTGACTGTAATCTTCAGTTTGTTGTACCGCGGTCTTCTGGTCTTTGTTCTTGATTTTCATCTGTTTTACACTTTCTTCTGATGCATTCCTTGAATATATCAACCTGTATCCTGTAATACATGCAAATTCCTTTCCCAGACATTATTTTCTCATAGAAACATATCAAAATCATCAAAACAAGGCTTAAGAGTTATTAAACAATGCATTTCCTAACTATATGCAACTATTGCTAATTATGTAATTCTATACTTATATTTTCTTTTATTTCCTACAAAATGCATCATTTTACCTAGTCTAATAGTGGTTTATTATGCAACTAACAATATCTGAAACCATTATTAGACACCATAGGAGACAGTCCCCATAGATCAGTGTGTATGAGATCAAATGGAGATGTTGCACAATTTACAGATCTTGGATAAGATTGAGAATGAGCTTTGCCTAGTTGACATGCATCACAAAACTCAATTATTTTATTGTAAGGAAATTTCTGATTATAGAGAGATAATACTGATGATATAATGGAAGATGAAGAGTGACCAAGTTTTTTATGCCATACATCTGTAGATTTATCCATCTTGCAAGAAAGTACATGAGCTACAAATTTTAAATCTTCATATTTTGAATCTTGCTGTTTGGAAGGCTTCACCCGATATAGACCATCTTTGACAAAACCTTCAAGCATAACCTGACTTGTTCGAATGTCCTTGATGTGCCAGATATGTGCATGAAATTCAACAAACGCACCATTATCAGATGTCAGTTTTGAAATACTCAAGAGATTCTTCTTGATTGAAGAGCACATAAAGCATTCTTCAATTTAAGAGGCATAGATGAAGTTACTATAAAAGAAGTTCGAGTTTGTGCTATGGGTAGAGATGCACCATTCCTTACAACGATAGAAGGTTTATCTTCAAATTCAGAAACATGACTGAGTGTTGTGGAATCTGCTATCACATGATGAGTGGCTCCACTATCCATTATCCAGGATGGATTAGAAACTGTAGATGGTGTAGCCATGAATACACTTCTTGAACTAGATTGATCAGATGATGTAGGCACATTTCCCATGTATGCAAGATCAGTTCTGTAATAATAGATTGCAGTAGTGTGTCCAATTTTGCCACAAACCTGGCATGTAGGCTTTGAGTTGTTTCCAAATCTACCACAACCTCTACCACCTTTGCCAGAATTGCATTTATTTCCATAATTTCGTCCATTTTGATTGTTACTTGAGTTAAAATTTCTGCCAGAACTTCCATCATTGTTAGATCGAGTGGTAATCATGTTAGCAGAAATAGATGTAGAACTTGATATGTTCATGACTGACAACTTATTCAGTTGTTCTAGTTGTGATTCAAAATTGAGTAAAGAAGAATGCAATTTTTACTAGGATAATGAAGGTTTATCTTGCAGCAATGTAGTAATAGGAAGATAACCAGACCTTAAACCTGCAAGAGTACAAGAGATTAGATTTGCAACTGGATAAGGATTACCGGATGCTAATAAAGAATCTGAAAACTCTTTCATCTTGATCAGATATTCTAACAATGACAGATTTTCTTTCCTTGTAGTTAAATTCCTGTACGACACATTTGTATTCTTGCTCTATTATGAGCTCCACATAGTTGTTCTATAGCCAACCATGCTTCATTCGATGTTGCAGTTCCTATGATCTGTGCAACAATTGATTCTGTGAGTGAGTTTAATAGCCAGCAAGGAGCAATTGATCATTGTTCATCCATTCTTCAAACATTGGATTTGGATATACTTCGATTTCATTTCCATTTGCAACTGTAATAGTTGCAAGAGGACAAGTTTTTGTACCATAGAGGTAGCCATAAAGGTTATGGCTTCATATTACTGGAATCACCATTGATTTTTGCAACATGTAGTTGTTCTTATCTAGTTTGATAGACATTGCCTGTGTCAAGCTTCCTCCAAAAGCTTGATGTGTAGCTCTTCTACTTTGTGATTGAGATGTTCCTTCATCGTGTTTGATGAAGAATCCATCAGCGTTAGCTAAGACAGCTCTGATACTATCTGAGATTTCTGTAGTTGCAGAGGAACCAAGAAACATAGTAAAGAAACCAGAAAACAGAGCAACCTTCTTCTTGATTCCCTCAAGCACAGAATACAACCATCTGTGCATACATTTATATATGAAGAACAAAGAAGATGGAGTACGACTCAACTGTCTAACTAACAGTTACAGAACATATGCTATTATGTCATTAACATGTATCATACGTCATACACCTTATATGCCAACACACATCAATGTTATTAATATGCTAGTCTAACAGGATACAGTGTAATTCAAATTGGCTTCATACCCAATACTAGCTTAGTAATAAAATCTATCTCCTTATGACATGGTAACCTTGGTAAATCATAAGGAAATACCTTAGGAAACTCACAAACAACAAGAATATCTTCCACCTTCAATCCCATTGGAAACCATTTCTAATGATGACATGCTCGCTAACACACCCATTTCATCCTCGGTCACCATTTGACCTTTAGTAGTGGGTTAGCTAGTTGCCATACTGTTAGTTGCATAATAAACCACTATTAAACTAGGTAAAATGATGCATTTTATAGGAAATAAGAGAAAATATAACTATAGAATTGCATAATTAGCAATAATTGCATATAGTTAGGAAATGCATTGTTTAACAACTTTTAAGCCTTGTTTTGATGATTTTGATATGTTTCTATGAGAAAATAATGTCTGGGAAAGGAATTTGCATGTATTACAAGATACAGGTTCATATATTCAAGGAATGCATCAGAAGAAGGTGTTAAAGAGATGAAAATCAAGAACAAAGACTAGAAGACCGCGGTACAACAAATTGAAGATTGCAGTCAGGACTGAAGAACGAAACAGTGTACACCACACTGGTGACCGCGGTCCACAAAATGAAGACCGCGGTCACCAGAATGTGGTTGGCACAGGACTTTTACAGACCGCGGTGGACAAAATGCAGAAAAAACTGGGGTTTTTGACATCAAGCACACGGACCGCGGTCACTGACCGAGGTCACTCGATTTCAATGCGAGATTTTCGTATTTTTTAGGTTTTTAGTGCGGGACTATAAATAGAAGATGGTATTTAGAGTCCAAAATATATAGAAGATCGAAGAAGAAAACTCTGTGATGGCTCCTAGGGCATGAAAGTTTGGATATTTATTGATTTTTGAAGATTGTAAAGAGATTCGAGTATGTTTTGCTTATTTGAATCCAATTCTATGTTTTCCTTTACTTCTATGTCGAGCTAATCAGTTCTAATGTCTGGGATGTGATTGCTCAAAACATGGTTTGTGATATCTAATTGTAGTTGTTGGTTTATAGATTCTAGTCCTTATTGTGTAGATTTAAAGCCTTATACCTACTGGTCACAGATGTATTGAACTTAGTATTTCAGCCTATCTCGGGAGAGAAGTCTAAAATATGGACATCACAATCTGGACCTAGACCAGTTGATTGATCGGGAGATTGTTGACCAATCTAGGGAGTTGCACAGAGATTTTTTTATCTAAACACATAGGTTGTCTAGCGAACGCCTTGGGAGAGGGTTTGACGAAACAAATCTAGTGAGTGTTGAAACACCTTGGAAAAGGGTTTCAACCATTGATGCTATAACTCATAGATTAGCTAAAACCTCTACTACAATAAAGATTTACAAACTATGTGGCGACTTTCATTATCCTAGACATGTTTCTTTACTGAATTCTAAAACTCATCATAGTCTTCGTTTACATTAGTTCCTGGTTTTTAAATTGAATTAATCATTTTCAATTTCGTCTTGATAAAACTGAGATCATTAGTAATTTTGGTATTAAAAATCAATAACTGCCAGTGTTCCCTGAAGACGATACCCGGACTTTCCGAATATTACTGCTGCGATCCCGTACACTTGCGGGTTAGCTAACACATACCTTGAAACTCGAACATAGGTTGGTTTGACATCTGGAACAATATTTTCTTAGCGAACCAATCCATGTGTGCATGACATGCGAGCAACCAATTCATATCTAGTATGACATCAAACTTTAGAAACTCTAACACTCTTAATTTATCACTGTCTCAAAATCCCCAAACATCAGTGTACACCCCTCACAAATCATGTTTAGGTATATTTGTTCGCCAACTTTCACACTCAACATCAACCAAGTACTAGCCTTAACTAGCATAAGATGCATCTAACTACCCAAAACTAGATATGAAAGAAAGAGGCAAACCAACGTCGATCAATACAAATACAAACATACCACAAATGTAATACATACCTTCCACCAATGTTTTAGCAACATTTGGATCTATGTAGTCAAAGCACTAGCATGCTCGGGAATCAATGGCTATTGTGAACTAGGAGCAATATTCATACATTTTGCTCTCTGTTGTTTTGATTGGCCACATCCATAATAAATTCTAATGGTGAATATGTCAAATAAGTTGGTGAATAAATTAAGATGATTGAATAAGGAACTTAGAGATTTCAATACTAAAATAGATATGAGGCATGCTCTTGATAATTAAGAATTTAAATTCAAAATGATAGAATAAACGGGGAAAAAATAAATTAAGAGCAAAAATGGAAAAAAATATGCAAAAATCTGAAAAACTGGAAAATGAGCTAAAATATGACTAACTTCTAATCATATGATGAATGAAAGACATATAACTTGACAAAAAGACATTTATTTTATTATTTTTATGGTGGTTTCAGGTTTGAGGAAATGAATTTAATTCAAGCCTCGATGCTCAATTATCTTTTTGATAACATTAGATTGTGTTATTTTTATTTTAAATAGCAGTATTGGTAATTAAGGTGTGACAATAGGTTTGATTAAGCCTATTATAACACCCGTGACCTGTTTTATGATAGAATTGATAAGGAAGTTAACCATTGTTGTTTTTACCTTTGGCTCTTCTATATTTGTTTACATATATTCCTCTAGTGTTTAAAAAACTAATCTAAATGTTACCTTCATTGTTTTTTTTTTTTTTTTTTTTTGTAATTGTTAGATTTGCACTTTGCGCTTTGTTTTTGCCATTATTGTACTCATTATGTTACTCTTATTTATCTAAAAAAAAATCAAACATAAGTTACATTTATTTTATTAAAAAAGCTAAACTGTTATAATTATAAAAAGTATTAATTGAAATGCTAATATAATAAAAATTAACCAAAATATGTAAAATAAAGGAAAAAACAATCATAAAAGCCCACAATTAAAATACCCCTAAAAGCACCATCACTTCATTGTTGTCCTAAAGAACATATCCCGCAAATGTCAATGAATCCTTTACAATTCTTTTCTTTTTAACAAATAATTTATTTGCAACTAAAATTTTAATTGCATAACATTTGCTTTTAATTGAGTTTAGCACAACAAAACCTCATGCTTCACATGGTACAATTTAATGCAACCAACTAATTGTAGAAGCAAATTATATTGACTCATAGAAAAAACATGAAACACAAAAACACTTTGGTCTTGTACGCTGCTCTCAATTAAGAAACAATTCATTGATTTTTCCATTTTCATTGAAACAACTAGGAAATTTTACAACTAGATCAATAAAAGAACACAACGTATTACCTTTAAAAGCAACAAAGACTTGTTGGAATCACAATATATAATTGTCATGATTAAGCTTGATATTAAGTTCTATTGATACAAGAATAATCAAATCACTCATTCAGTTTATATAAAAACTGTTCATTCTCACCACTTATTATGTATAGAGTACACATATATACTAATTATTTTAACAATATGTTATTATTAACTGTAGCCTGCCCTTGAGCAAAGTTCAAAAAGGACATGTTTATTATATTTATTTGATAATGCATCCGAGAACTAAGCTTCTAGAAAGCTTTATCAATGTCAGGATCCGGTGGAATGTCATCCAATTTTCAAGTGACAAATGTACATTTAGAGTAGTTGAGATTTCAATGCATGTGATAAATAATATATATATATATATAATAGTTATACATATATAGTTGCACTTAAAAATTATGACAATTAAAATTAGATTAGAATTATTCTAGTATCAATGGAAGTGATAATGACAATGTATACCATTAGTATGCTTTTTATAAATCCAAGGACTAAAACACAGTTCTAGTAACAATGATAGTCAATAAAAACCGATAAAAATATCTTCTAAAGTCTATTTGCACCTTAGCACATGCTAGAGATGATTGGAGATTCTAGATTTCTTATACCCCAATTGTTGTTTTATTTTATTTTATTTTTCATATTCATCTTATAATTGAAGGGTGGATTTAAGGAAAAATCTTTATGTATTTTGCGCGCAAGATAAAGCTTGAGGTTGAGGAGTTTGATGTGTGCATTGTGGTGGGAAGGTGGCTAGTGTTGTGTCTTTGGGAGGTATGTGGTGGAAAAACTCTCAAGGATGGAGTGACAAAGAGAAATAAGAAGGAAGATGAGATTGACGTTGTGATTGATCTTGATTTAGGGATTGTGGGCTGAATGAGAGGACATCAAGAGTTTGTTGGGGGCAAGAGGAGATGTTAGAAATGGTTTTCAGATCTAGGTTTTTGTGAGTGTTGTGAGAAAGTTTTAGAGAGAGTTGAGGGAAAAGTGAGAAGGAAAAAGAAGGCGCAGAGGAGATGATGAATGACGAAGGTCTTGCAAAAAAAGGAGTAATGGAAGAAGCTCTTCAACAGTCTTCTTTTGTTTGTGTGCGTGTGTGTTTTCCTTTTAAATGTAACCAAGTTATTTAGGTGTTATCTAGTGTATTTGCTTTTGAACAATATATCTTTTCCGATATTCATCTATTTCATAAATCCTCTATTTAAAAAAAATTGTCTTTTTTTGATTACTAGGCTTAAAGTCTATTGCATAGAGGCTACCAAGCTTTGAAAGCTTTTAAATTTGGTTTTATAGTTTTTTTGAGATAGTTTTGCTTTGAAATGGTTATATAATGAATCTTTAATTTCCTTTCTATAAT
>JAJIYU010019265.1:0-10859 GCA_030144865.1 Tinospora cordifolia | reverse complement strand
TGTTAGTCATTGAAAGCAGTAACCCACCTGTTCTAGATCAACCTCCAAGCTCCACCACACTCTAATGAAATCATAGAAAAATTTGAGAAAGAACGCTGATGATCAGAAACCGATCAAATAAGAACTTCTTGCTTGACCTCCGAATAATCAAAGACCACTCATCACCAACCAAATATGTGTCTTACTCTGCGGCACACAGTAGGGGAGGGTCCCAAAGATGAAGGTCTTTGATTGAATCATTAAACTCGCATGTAACAGTCAAAATTATAAGGTCAGTTTAAGTTTAGACTAGCAAGTAATTCAAACAGATTCAAGATTTGAAGTTTTAAGATCAGACTAGCAAGTAATTGATGATCTAGCATCCTTCCAAAAAAACCAAGCAAAAGCCTCCTCAAAAAAAATGTTTGCTACTTCGATTCTATCCTGAACATTCAATTAATTAATTTCAAAGGCCAACTCCCCATGAAGAATCCATCGCTCTAGATTGTCGCTGCAAAAGATTGGGATCTCCAAATGTCAAGATACTCACCAGCCACTGCATCTTTGTTGTTCAAGTTGTGATTAGATCAAGGGCCTCCAAATTGTGTTCCAACGCTACAACCGGTTGCAAACTTGCTAATTGTTGAATTTCCTTTTTGCTTCTCATTTGGTGAGATTGAACTAATCGATTCATCTCCTCTATAGATTCCATTAGTTTGGAGTTGTTTTGTGCTAGTAGTTCGACTGTGTGCAACTCCATATATTCCATCCTCAGCCCTTACATGTCTTTCTCAAAAATCTCCATTCCCTTATTACTTGTCTTGGGCAGCATTGAATCCAAATAGTGCATGGCAAATCAAGGGCTCTAATAACAAACTTAATGGGATCTTCCAGCTATGAGAATGAAAGAATGTTTAAAACGAATTTCTCGGGGACAGAAATTTGATTTATATTAAAGAGGAATTAGGAAATTGGAATTAAAAGAGAAAAAACAATGTTTAACGAAGTGTTATCAAGGCGATAAGGCGGTTTAAGATGGTAAGCCTCCATAAGGCAAGGCAGGGCCTAGGCAAGGCCTAGGTGGGGCCTAGACGATCCTTAAAATAATTATTTAAAGGTCCCTGAAAAATTATTTACTTATTTATTGGTCCCTCACTCAGTATATATATATATATATATATATATATACATTTCTCCGAAGAATTGTTTAATATTTTTTTATAATTTTATTTATTTATAATTTACATTTAATTAATTAATGATATATAAATTATAAAATTATAAATAATGACATATTAGATAATACATTATGATAAACTCATGATCATCATAAGTTCACATACTTCATATTCATAAAGTTCTAAAAAGAAGAGCTAATTGCTCTCTCTCTCTCTCTCGCGCGGAGAGACATAGAGAGAGGAGATAGGTAGAGAGAGAATGAAAGACGCAGAAAGAGAAACAGAAGAGAGACGTAAATAGAGAGAGAAGAGAGATGCAGGCAGAGAGTGAGAAGAGAGGCAAGCAGAGAGTGAGAAGACAGATGCAAAAAGATAGAGTGGAAGGAATCAGAGAAAGAGGGAGGGACGCAAAAAGAGAGGGGGAGAAATGCAAAAAGAGGGAGAGGGAGAGAGCCGAGAGAAAGGGAGAGAGATGCACAGTAAAATAGAGAGACTCGCCAGAGTTGATCACCAAATAAGACGTCGGAGTTGCTCGCCAGAGTGTCGGAGATGATCGCCGGAGTCTTGAAGATGATTGTTGAAGCTGGTTCGAGTCGTTTGACTTGGAGAGGTTTGAGCAAGAAGTTAGTAGATTTAGGTTAAAATTTAAAAATTAATTAATTAATTAAGAGCCCTCCTATTTTTCTTAAATTTATAGAGAAGCCCCCCCACCGCCTAGGCGGTGGCCTAGGCATTGAGGGGGCTTGAACGCCTAGGCAAAACCTTTACAACACTGGTTTAACCAATTAGAGAATGCTACTTTCTCCTACCAAACACTTCTTAACATTCAAATACGCTCCATACATTGTCTCTCCTTTTTAAGTACAATTAATCTCTGACACACTCTCGGAACTAACACATGCACACAATACAAAATATTCAATGTAACACAATCCTATGCTCACACACAGTGACCATGCATGATAAATGCTCAATTGCAACCACCTGTTGGCTGCTTTCTTTGCCTTCTTGAGTAAGTCTTTTATGATTAGGAGTCTATAAAATTGTTCCATTCACAGGTCATCAAGCATAGGTTGCAGAACTATTTACGTTGCTTCTTACCTATTTATGTTGTTTCTTATGAAATAAGCCAAAGCAATGGAGTAGTGGCTACCTTGGGCAGAATACTTGTACATTACCACCTTCCGTTCTTCCACTAACATGACATCTTTCCACGTCGTGTACCTCCCTTAGTTTGGTTTGGTGCACAATCCACTAGTGTAGCGATAGTTAAGCAGCTATTACAAGCACATGGTGGTATCCTACAGGAATTGAAGTACCCCCTCTGTCGCACTCAATCCAAAATGAAGTCCATAGCAGATAAAAAAACGAAGGGATGTGTCCTTTGAGGTGGGAGATATGGTGCATCTAAAATTACGGCCATATAGACTCTGTTCATTGGCTGGCCAACAGAAAGAGAAGTTATTACCACGTTTATTTGGCCCACTCGAGGTCCTACAGCAAATAGGCAAGGTAGTTTATAAGCTTGAGCTCCTTTTAACTGCCAACATCCACAGGGTGCTCAACACCTTGCAGCTTAAATGAGCCTTGGGCTGCAATGAGATGTGCCAACCTCTACCACCTATCCCGGACACAGATCTAGAACGAATGGTCGAACTAGAAGCAGTTTTTGGGTCGCAGTACATAAGAGACAGCATTGAGGTTTTGATTTAATGGAAGGACCTGCCGTCTTCAAACGCAACATGGGAACCAGTACACTGATCCATTGACAAGTTCCTTCCTTCCACCATGACAATAAGGTGAATCTTTCAAGGGAGGGAGGCTGGGGGGTTATTTATAGGCCACCAGCAAACTAACCTATTCCAGAAGAAGAAGAAACAAGAAAAGAACAACAAATGGCAGCATAGGAAGTGACCAGAGGATGTGCTCTGATGAGTTTAATTCCAGCATGTGATTAATTTCAGCTGAAAGTAGTGTAGAGTTCGTTAGTGTTGTGTCAGTATATGAGAGTAAGGGGCATAAGCATGTAATAAGAAGATTGTAATTGAATTTCAATTGGGAAGTGTTCTCAAAAGACCAACTGTAGCTGTTCTTTCACTATTCAATTCAAGTATTCATATGTTTTCTTCCCTATCTTATACTTCTTTGTCTTATCAATCCACTCTCTAATAGGAGAATCTGGAAGATGGGGCCTAACAGTATCATTTAGAACGTTGTGAATGATTCATCATGAAAACTATATAATTTTATGATTTGACTGCAGTGACCTTATCACCATGTTTTTGCATGGATCTTCTTCCTCGTACCATCATAAGGGTCCTAAGGGAGGAATGCGAACAATACAAATTTGAAGCAGTTTGACACAAATTTGAAGCAGTTTGGCATCAAATAACACAGATCTTGACCATTCCAAGAGCTCAAATCATGGCAATACTGATGAATGTGCATTTATACACAATGAAGATTTAAAAAACAAAATGTTCAGCAAAAGTAGAGTGACTAAGTCAAATTGAAGACAGCAAAAAGCAAATAGTTGATGTAGATATTGCAAGATTATACAAGGGACAAAGAAGTATATAAAAATTGTTGCTTACCTAGCCACCATAGTTCCCACTCCATCTCTCTTAAATAATTCTAATAACAAAACGCCGCCTATAGTGCCATCTAATAAATGAACTCTTTGTACTCCCCCCTGTAGAAAGAGCTCTGAATGTTAGACAATCAGGAAATTTCTAAAAGCAGGAAGCACAACAACACTCACTATTGATGACTCACATATGAAGGAAACTCGGCCTCTACAACATGGAATAATTTCTGAAGTATTGGAAATTTGAGAGATTTTTCTCATGCAAGAAATGTGTAACAAACAAGTGTTCACATAGAATGCACTAGGCTTCCAATGGCTTTGACATTGAGCGAGTTTATGAGCTTCTCAATATAAATGACACCAAGAAGAAACATAATTTTCTTTAGGTCTCTACGTATAACCATATTTTGCCATCCTCTCATCTTTCTAATTGAACTATTAAAACAAAACTCCATACACATCATCAATGTGACCAATAGGATGAATGTGCCTAAATCAACGTCACTATCTTTTTAATAAATGACATTCATGTAGCCCTTCAATTATACTCATATCATTCTAATCAACCCCGAGTGAGATCCAGGACCCTGCTAAACTGTTCTGCGAGACCGACTTTAAAAGTTAAAGGCAGTCACATGCATCACTAGAAATTTTACATTTGCCTTTATTTGTAGAGAAAGCCCATATTCTCTAGAAGCACCAAATCACAGCTTATATTTGGACTCTGTATGGTGATTTATGAGCAAATTAAAAAGGAACATTGCCAAATAAACTCAGATACAGACTTACAATGATGTAAATAAAATGAAAACTAACAACCACTAGAGTTTCCCCATAGGGGAGAGAGAGAGAGAGAGAGAGAGAGAGAGAGAGAGAGAGAGAGGAGAAAAATCACTTAAAGATTCATATGCTCAATAGCAACCATGCATACACTGAATCATGCGCATCATATTTACCATCCATATTTGGGACTTACTTTGCAAACAAATGCAGCAGCAGCCAATTCTGAAAGGTAATCGTTTAATCTGCTTTTCCTCTCCTCTCCTCCAATGGCAAATCCTTGATCGCTGGACATCAGCCCATTACCATTGTCAAAGCCAACACCATTCTGAAAAGTTGCACTATACTCACTTAAAAAACCTTTTCCAGGCTGAGGAAAATTTTTGGTTCCATTGGTATTAAGATATTCAGGGTGCACAGCATCTCCTTGACCAACAGCCTTAACATAGTTGGCAGCTATGTCACTTTTTTTAGCCTGCTTTCTAATCATCAAATCTGCATCTTGGAGAGTCAAGAAACGAATAAGCCGGCCAGATTCATCAAGGATTTGACCATCTATAATGCAAATAAGCTTATCTGCCCCAACAGCTAAGGCACAAGCAGTAGTAACCTCATATGTGCTGTAATGTAAAAAACAGAGCATTTAAGGTCATCAACTAGTTATAGAAGAATCCATCCTTCCAGAAATAACAAATGTAAGATAAAATAATAAAATATTGAGACAAGTATCAAATCCACACAGCATTTCTAAGAATAGATATTTGTACATGGCTCAAAAACTTCATATTCTAAATATAATGACTTCAATTCTACTCAAATCAGAAATTTTTCCAGACTGACAAACGCAGAAGCATACAAAATGTCAAGGAGATAAAGCTTACTGACTGTTTTGCACATATCTTCATTGCATAACATAACCATGTGGGATGAGAGAGCACACGGAAATATCAAAAGGGTACTCCAAAAACAAAAAGAATCAATATATTTGGTCCCGAAAATATAAAAATCTGAGTAATAACAGGCTAGAAGATTCATATACCTATGCTAATCTACAGCAAAGAAGACCGATATCCTCGTCTTCAAGTTGCATTAGGGGTGGATCTTGGCATGACAAGGCTAGGTCTATTCCAATCAACAAGGGCTCTTTTACGCTCCAAGGCTCATCAGTTAATGTGCTCCTCAAAATTATTTTCCATAATTTTTTTTTAATTTCTTAGTACGTTATATATGTGATGGAAAGGACGTACAGAAAATATGTGAATGTCTAACTCCTCATTCCAAAATGTGATTTTAGTTATTATTGCAGGATACAGTCTAACTTGCAAGGTCATCTATTTTGCAGGGCAAAGCATTATATTTCCACGACTTAGTCAACTATAGTTTAGACATTGAAGAATTATAAACTTGATCTAGATCATATAGTTCTTAATATCACTATCTTAAAAAAAATAAATAAATATATAAATAATCTATAAAAGAAGAAGAATTATATTGCATTACTTGGATATGAATGTTGACAATATTATGGTTGGCATGTAGAATTAAGCAAAATGGAGTAAAACAGATAATATTATGAAGGGCTATATCACATACTTGCAATTTAAAACTTCACCAGTACTGGAATATCCCACATTACTTAATACTACAATACAATCTTTGTCCAGCCTTTCACGTATATGAGAAACATCTATTTTCTTCACTTCACCTGTTGCCCCATAATCAACACCATCAACAACTCCTCTTCTCTGTAAAAAAGACAATAATTTATTAAAATCTCTCTAAAGCACGCATGACAATAAAACAAATCATTGGAGCTCATTTTCAATGTAAATGCCAAAAGCCAAACCTTAAACCATTGTCATCTTAAAAATAATAAGCATGGTCTTGGTACATAAAATCTCAGTGGAAGAAATTTCTACTTTTATAGATACTTTGCGCACCTTGGCTCCAAGAAAATTACCGCTAGCAACACTAACACCATCATGCCAACGACTCAAGTCACCATGGCGACGAATGCTAGATATAGGAGGTCCAGGAGATAGCTTTGCTTCTATCACAAATTGGATTTTACCAGCTGCTTCCATCGCTGCCTCTAGGGCATGGGAATCTGTAATTCGGTACCGACCAACATACTTGGCCTTATGTCCTACAAGAAGAATGGTTCAAAATGCACCAGTATTGCTAAAGCCAATTCAAGTTCTGTAGCAAAAGACGGCACTCCAAGAGAAGGGCATCAACAGAGAAAAAAAAAAAAAGGAAAGTACAAATTGTTTAGATAATGGCCATTAACAAATTTTCAAGCTAGGGCCCAAATGATAATATTTCACAATTAGAAAAAAGATTTAGAAAGAATCTCAAAAGCGTAATCTACTTTATTGCACAAGACATGCTAACTGGATCACTTGATATAGACTACAGTCAATACTATAGAAGGTTGGTCACAAATCTTTTTTTTTTTAAAAGAAACAAATTATTATAGATATTGAACTATATGTCCAAAATACATGCTTCACAAAAAGACAATCATGCAATCCTATATAACAAACTCTATCCTATGTACAAAACTTCAATTAAATTTCACGTAAATATCTTTCCCAATCTAAAAGCAAAGGTCCTTTAACCCCTTACAAAGCAAGCACCCAAGAGTTCATTGCAATCCTAACAACCTCCCAAAGTTTGTTGCAATCCTATCATTAAAATTGCAATTATTCCTTTCTAACCAAATGTGCCATAATGTGGCAATATAAGCCAACACGATTCACCTCCCTAGCCAGGGAAATGAAAACTGAGTACTATGGGCAACAGGCACTCCTTTCTAACCAAAGTCAGTTGTTCGATTGAGTTATGGCCTCTAAAGTATCTTAGTCTTCCATTAGGAGGTGATTCATTGGCTTTAGATTTTTGGGTACCAGTCATCTCCAAAATCTCAAAGAGACTAGATGGTTGGAAGAGACCATTTCTATCAATTGGTGGTGGATAACTCTTCTTAGCTCAATACTGGTGGCCATTCCAGCATGCTATATGTCTATGTTTAAGGTCCCAAGCTTAGTAGTGATGCAAATGGATAAGACTTTCAAGAGTGTTTTTGGAGGGAATAAATGAAGGCCAGATTTCACACTTAATCAAATGGAACTGTATTTAGCAGCCAATGGAGAATGGGGGTCTAGGTTTTGGGAGTACTGCATTAAGAAATATGGGATTATGTAGCAAATGGACACAGAGGTTGTTGGAGACTTCTGATAGATAATGGGTGAAAGTGATGGTAAGTAGGCATGGAAGGTTACCAGTGGTGAGTATAGAAGATATGTTCAACTAACCATTCTTCTTGGAAATTTATCTCATCTTCAGCACAAAGAATGGCACCAAATGCGGGATTGAAATTGGAAATGGAGAAATTTTCAAGTTTTGTGAGGACGGGTGGTTGGATGGCCTACTATTAGCCTCGTCCTTCCCTAACCTTTATCATTGCGCAACTTTACTTAATGCACATATTGCTTCTTTCTTCTCCAATAAAAGCCTAGACAAAGCCTTTTCCGTCATGAAACCTCTATCTAGCTAGAGCCCTAACTAGGCGTGAAATTATAGAAATAGATTTATTACTTCCTTTGCTTAATACTATTAGAATTTCACCACCCTCAGATAGATTCCTTTCATGGCTTGATTTTCCAAATACCTATATAGTTATGTCCTTCCTTTCCCCCTTCGTATCTCCTTTTTTACAATTGCTCATAGTTATGCTCACACATGGGTTGCATATGTCCCATCTAAAGCTAAGCCATTAACGTATTCAGGTGGTCTCTTTCTCGTGAGAAAAGTAATACTAGGAAAATGCTTCAGAAAAGTAGTGTTGTAAAAGCCCAACCCCTGCTCCCTAAGTGCCTAGGGGTTGCGACCAAAGCACTATAGGCGTATTTGCAAATTATTCATTTTTTGACAACTCAAAAAAATTATTTTAATTCGTTAATTAATAAAAATAATTAATTAATTGCTTATTTCAATATACTATCTATTGTTTATTTTAATATGGAGTGAGGTACTAATGAATAAATAAATATGCTTTATGAGCCTCTAAATAATTATTTTAAGGTCTGCTTTGTACTCATTTAGACCTCACCTAGGCCCAACTGCGCCTTATAGAGGTTTGACGCCTAGGTCTGTCTTTTCGCCTTGACAACACTGCAAAAAGAGGGTCAAATGGTCAATCACCCCACACTGTTGTATCTTCTACTAGGAGAATGGGGATTCTATAAGAGTATAAACCAAATCTTTTTCTAGCGCAAAGTGGCTGAGAGTTTATGGGTGGGCTGGTTTAATTTCTCTACATGCAGATTTCAGCATCTTCAAAGTGTGTATGATATTCTCATATTGGCTCACCTTCTGTCTTTATCTTAAGAAGAAAAGATGCTAATAGGATTGATTTTCTAACTACAATTTGGGGTGTATGGCTGGAGCGAAATAATAAAATGTTTTCATGATGTTAAAAAATCTTACCCAAAGCTTTGGGAAGAAAACAAATACATGGCTAGTACATGGATTTTTGATTCCCCTTTGGCTAGTGGGTTTACAATTTCTCAATGACTGTTCGATTCAGATAATTTATGTATGGGGGCTAATTCTTCTACAAGCCGGTGAGTTTTAGACGTATGTTACATTGTGTATCACTACTAGTGATACTCGTTCTCTCTTTCTAAGAATTAAGATAAATTTCCAAAAAAAAAAAAAAAAAAAAAAGGCTCAAGGGACCAATTAAGCCTATCTGGTCTATTTGAAATTTGTACCTACTCAAGAACTATGCATAGATTGGGTACTTCTTGTTTTCAAATGCTTAAGGCTCTAGGAAGATGCAAATCCCATGAGATGTTATTTGTGGAAGAAACATGAAGGGAAGAGAGCTTATATAAGACAAGTGGCTCTAGATAAATATAGTTGGATCATAGATAGAGGAGATGTCTTCCTTTTTTACAAAGACAAGTGGATAGTAGGGGGCAGTTTGAGACATTCATTCCCTCACCTGTTTTGGTTATTTAGGGCTCATAAATAGCCAATTGCTAAATTTGGTAACCCCTACAAAAACCCTTGAGACCTCGTCGCGGGATTTAACATTTTCCATGGGCCTTAACCTTGAGAGAGCAAGGCGCAGTAGTTGACCCTCTGGCAATTAGGGATATTCACCTCTCTGATAATTTTGACCATATTACATAGTCCTTGGAGGCTTTAGTTAAGTTCCTGTGCAAATCACCCTTTTGCTCTCTAATATCCTCTTTTACTCACAAGGCAAACAATATCTGGAAGGCGTTAATCCCATTTGAGTGGCAATTTTCAAATGGCTAATGGGACCATAAGAGAATTAGTACTCTAGGTTTGCTGCAAAAGAGGCTACTAGGACATGTGGATTTCCCCTTCTCGATGCATCATTGGTAAGGCAGGAAGTGAATCAGTGGAGCATCTATTATTTAGATGCAAGTTCGGCAAACGAATTTGGATCAAATGGCGTTCTTTTTTCAGTGAGAGATTCAAAGCTCTAAAATCTATAGAATAAGGTGCCAATGGATGGCACATCAATGGCTCTTCTCTCCAAATCAGGAATGCTTCAGTTATATCCTTCCTTTCAACAGCTTGGAGTATTTGGCTTGAAAGAAACGATAGGACTTTTGGCAAGGCACATTGAGCTTTGGAAGAAGTTTGGGAGTCTATCAAACTTTCGGCGAGCTCGTGGATTTCACTGTCTAAATGGAGCAATGGATTCTCACTATCAAAATGGTTTTTTGGACAGGATAGGTGTTTAGATTCTAGAGTGTGTGTGTGTTGGGGTGGCTGGTGTTTGTATAGTTTTTTTTTTTTTTTTTAAAGCACTAGTCCTTTATAGTTAGTAAAATTGTTTGTTTCCTCTCAAAAAATAAAAAGCAGTGGAATGGAAAACTACAAATAAATATGCCAAGATAAACTTGCCAAGCCATATATCTTCATAGAAGCCAAAGATTTCCACATCAACAAACACACAACAGATCTATTGACAAATGTACACCACCAAAAACATGATGAGCTTCCAAAGCCTTTGTGAATAAATCTTCCACGTCTGGTTGTACTTCCTCACACAAAAAAATAATTGTCGAACCATATCTACCCAAGATCACCCTTGCCTAAGGTGACTCTCCGATAGTAAAGAAGCTTCTAAATCCACTTTCCTCACAATGTTCAATTCTTGGGAAAATACTACCAAAACCAAGACTTCCATGTTCGGCTGATCTTTAAACAACTATCTACTTCACTAGGCTCTTAGGCAATAATAATAATAATAATAGTAATAATAATAATAATAATAATAATAATAATAA
>JAJIYU010019264.1:0-10852 GCA_030144865.1 Tinospora cordifolia | reverse complement strand
TTTCTTGAATAAAATAGCTATGGCATGCTCTCTTTAGCTCTGTCAGCTCTTATACGTTTGTATTTTTCAACTACTAACTTATTGGTTTTATAGATATGGTGATCCTTCCCATTGTTTTTCCTGATTCAAACACATACTTGCACTAGAGAAGTAGAGACTGCTTCTTGTACGAGAATTGTTCTAGAATGGTCTATGCATGAATAATAGTTTCTGGTCAAATTTATAAAGCTAACATTTATTTGAAAGTGATGCACACTTTAGATGTACAAAATAGATATCAATGTAATGTTACAATTTCTTCGAAGTTGAAAAATTATATCTTGTTTGTCGTTGGAAGTGTGTCAATAGTTGAAAAGAGTCACCATGGACTTTTGGATAGTCAAAGGCATAAATCTATATATATATATTTGGAAATAAGATTTATATGTTTGATTTGTAATTTTCCTCATATGTAATAGGTTTTTTTTTCAGAAGATGTCCATTTAACTAACTCATGCAAAGGCTTCTCAATTACTAATCCAAGTCAAAAACTTAGTTGCAATTGAGTGTTTATTCATGTATTTTACAGTTCGTCCTATATATTAACAAAAATCAGCAAAAGATGAAATTAGTGCTTTACATCGTATTAGTAATTTAAATTCATAAGGTGTACAGATTTGTGTAGATTATCAATATTGAAAACATACAATAAACCATGACATCACCAAGAAGTGTATTGAAAACTCAAATTAAGAAAAAACAATTTCATCTTGGCAAGTGAAAAACAACTACAAAAAAATATTGGAAAAATCCTTTTCTACATACAGAAGACAACAAAAATTTTAAACTATAAGAAAAGTTAACCATCAAGATGGAAGTAACCTCTGTCCAAGAAAAAAAAAGAAAAAAAAAAAGAAAATGTAAATAGTCACTTCTAAAGCACCATTTGACTATAATCAAGCAACAATTTACAACCAAATAAAAACAATTGAAAAGATAAAGAAACACAAACCACTTGCATTATTGTAGACACAAAAGCAATTGACTTACAAACCAACTGAAGCTTGAAACAATGCAAGAATTGCTTAATTCCTCCTATCTGGAAGAGGGAAAAATCATAGAAATAAACAGAGTAATATCCTTTGTTGAGTAATTGATAGAAATTTAAGTTTAAGAACACTGAAAATATGAAAAGTTAATAATCTATAAACAAACTTAAGCAACCCAATATTAATTATTAAAAACCTTGAATCATGGAAGTGATTATACGATACTTTACAAAATTTCCCGAATTATACACAACCATATTCAATTGGTGCTATCATAGCATGCCACTTTCAAGAGTTGGAACCTGAGGTGCATTTAAACAGTTATAGAAAGTAATTTATGTAATGGTCCCCTGAAATATACATTGCCTGTTAAGAAGGGAGAAGAAAAGGAATGAAAAAGAAAGAAAGAAAGAAAAAAAAAACTCCTGGAGCTTTAAAAACATACATGAGTAATAGTCACTGGCTGAATCAATATGGATTAATTTGTTAACCAGGTAAAAAGCAGAAATGTCTTCATAAGTTAATGAGTATGTAATGTTTGGAAATGTACAATTTTACGTTTTGTTTTTTGAATATTGAGATCCAATGATTGGAACGGGATTCAATGTCCATCAGCATTCAAATGATTTTTATTTCTATTAACAATGCTAAAGATAATGTTCACAAGTAACAGAGATGAACCTGTATCCATGTTTAGTTGAAAAGGATATGCTTTGCTTTTCCATTTTATGTACTTGTTTATTTGTTAATTCATGTTGCTGTTTTGGAAGGCATTTGTGTTACTAAGATAGGGAAAACTTTAGTAATGATCTTTAATCACTGTTTTGGACTAATGTTTCTGCAGATCACATTCAGGTCTTCGTAGGAACAGAATATTGACTGAAGATTGTTGTTGCCATGATTGTGATTGCTTGTTGAGCAAAGTGGAAATTGGCATCATGTTCACCAATGATCAGAGACAAGTGGAGCGAACTGGGCAGTACGGTACTCCAAGGGTGAAATACCTTCAGGTATGGTTAAAATTCTTGTCATTTTCTTTATTTTGCATTAGCTCTGGCTGTGTTTGTCATTTATAACTTGTAGTGTGAAGTGATTAGTATTTCACTGATGTTTCTTCTTCTATCTCTGCTGCAGGAATTGGTGACTGAATTTCAGAAAGCAACTACTGAAGGTTTTTTGTTTAATTTAGCATATATAGCTAGTCTGATTTGCAATTAATTTTTTTTTTTTTTTTTGTTCTTCCTTTTTCACCTGTGTGATTAGTCATTCATCAGTCCATTCATTGATGGGAATAATGAAATTTATTTTCTTAGTTTGGAAATACTGCTTAGTGAGCTAATTGGCAAGTTGGATTTGTTTGTTGTACTAATAATGATCAGCCATTAAACACACTGTTCTTGCTTTTATTTTGATAGGAAAGAAAAAAAAAATCTCAGATGATTGTTGATGCAAAGCCATTAGCACTTGACCAACTAAAACAACTGCTCTGATTATTCTTGACTTATTGTGTTTGCGTGTAGCATATATACAAGTTTCAATTCTACTAAAATTTTGGGTATTATTGTATCTTGTTCAAGCTGTTTTCTTTTCTTTTCTTTCTTTATTATTTTTTTTTTCAGAAGAAACAACGATATATTCAAATTATATTAATCTGGCTATTACATGTATGATGACACATGTGATTACATTTATAGAACCACCCCAACACTTTATAGACTGTACTCTTTTACATCTTTGGCTGCCATCTCCTCGAACAGCTTCACATCTTCCTTTCATGCATTGACAAATATTCTTCTGTTTATTTCTAGTCACAAGAATTACATTGTCACATAAGAAACAAATTAACGATATATTCAAATTATATTAATCTGGCTATTACATGTATGATGACATATGTGATTACACTCATAGAACCACCCCAACGCTTTGCAGACTGTACTCTTTTACATCTTTGGCTGCCATCTCGTCGAACAGCTTCACATCTTCCTTTCATGCATTGACAAATATTCTTCTGTTTATTTCTAGTCACAAGAATTACATTGTCACGTAAGAAACAAATTAGGCCAACCTTCTTTTTAGCCATGCTCAGCCCTACATTACAGGATAATGCTAAAGCTTCTTGATCCAGGGATGACAGAGGAATCAGCTTTGCTCCACCTAAAGTGATGCCATTTTCCCCACATTCTTCAGGCATACTCATAGCCTATTGAGATATGCCCTAGATGACCTGCCTGAAAACAAAATGTGCAGCAGTATGGTGGAATATACATTTGTCATTAATGCCTCTGCAACATTTCATCTATATTCAGTTTTTTTAGCGCTCATCAGTTATCCAAATACCTTCACTTTGGATGGTATTTCTACTTTCCAAATGCAATCTGCTAGGTGAAAGGTCGGGAGTGCAAGGTTTTGTACCAGGATTTCAAGAAAGCATTTACATGTGTATTTATTGGATAGAGAAGTTGACCATATAAAGGTTTGTTTGGTGTTTCTTAATAAGGTGTTAGCTAATCTGGGAACTGGAAGTTTTATCATATTTTGTTCTCTATTTTTTAATGTTCCTTTGAACTTGAAAGTTCCAGTTTAAGTATAAGGGACAGTTTGGTTCTTGATTTCTTATCACAAAATCTGAGATAGGTTGGTTCTTGTGGATATCTATAAAAATTCAGGAAAGTCATGGCTGGTGCTCGACAATTCAAACAATTATCCTCCCAAAACCGAAAGTTATGATCACTGCTCACCTTCAGCTTGATGAACTGATTTACCTCTTGCCCAAAGGAAGAGGTGAATCTTCTCAGGCTTCTATAGGGCGTCTTTACACCACTCTCCCTACTGCAAGTGGAGTCCATCTGTAGTACTTTCGATCACCCTTGCCCATGAGTTTGATCTTTCCAAACGGAATCTCCACAACCATTTGGAACATAAGGCCTTTTAAAAGCTGTTTGAGATCATGAATTTCTTTATGTTATACATTTTTTATTATTAGAAGTGGACCTGGTGGGAAGAATGGCGTGTTACCTTGATTTGAGAGACATGGACATTTCTTCAGCAACTCTTAAGAATTGATAGGTCAAATTAGTATTACAATTTGTTCATGCACCACAAAAGTACAAGTCACGTAGTAGCTATTGGAAAAACTGAAAAGGGAAAGAAGGCAGAGTATCTTAATCATTAGAGAAGAAAGAAGAAGAGATGGCCTTAATGAATTAATGCCCCGTCAAGCCAGACCTCTAGTATGATCTCATGGCATGTAGTGTATTTTGGAGCTTTGCCTACTATCCTCGTAAGTGTTGTTTCACTCACTGGAGTAGTGTTGCTTGGTATATTGTTCTTCATGACGGTTTGGTGTATTGCAGAATCTAAGGAGAGGATAGTAGCCAACTTGGCCAACTTTGCATATGACCCTTACAATTTCACATTTCTACGTCAGGTTTAAGTCCAACTCATGATTATCATACATTATTACCTCTTGTTTGCATCATCACACATTAGGAATGTAATGTTTTCATTGGCTTAATCAGCTTAATGTTTTGGAGCTGTTCTTGGACTGTGTAACAGAGCCAAATGAGAAACTTGTAGAATTTGGAGTTGGGGGAATATGCAATGCTTGTGCTGGTAAGCCTGTCAACCTAACTTTTTATCAATTCAACAAATATCATCCTAGATATGCATCTAGCTTATAGATCTACACTTTGCAGACCCAGCAAATGCTGCAATTGTTGCTGAGTGTGGTGGTATTCCATTAGTAATTCAATGTCTCTCAAGCCCTGTTAAAAACACTGTAAGGCAAGAGTCTTTAGATTTCATTGCTCTTTTCTTTTTTTGACTCTTTCATTACATATCAAACTTGTGTGGAAAAACTCTTGAATTGAAGCTTGAATGAGGACAAAACGCCTGATTCCAATTTGTGTTTCTATTGCATAATTGAGTAGAGACAATTTCGTGGACCTAACACCCATCTCCACACACGAATAGAGAAGTTGAGAGCAAGAAAAATGGGGGAGAGAGAGAGAGAGAGAGAGAGAGAGAGAGAGAGAGAGAGAATTTTCTGTTAAAGATGTTATCTAATCACATTTTCCATGGATATTTGGTTGATTTTCAGGTGAATTATGCTCTGGGAGCTCTGTATTATTTATGTGATCACCGCCATAAGGAAGAAATTCTAAAGCCCGAAGTCCTCGATGTCATTAGGAGATACGCTGCTGCTGCGTCTGTAAGTGTAAGCTTTAGCAATCTGGCGCAGGCTTTCTTGGATAAATATGTCTCTTCTCAGGCTTGATGAAGGGAATGATGACAGAAGATCACCATAATGGCCTAGTTTATTTAGTAGCATTTGGTGCTCAACTAGGGATAATAATGTTCTCTGGGCACGATTGGCTATTGATGATGAAGTATAGAGATATAGTCAGTAACTTGGTTGAGGAATAGAGCACAAAAAGAATTAAGGTCCTTGTTTCAAATTCAAGTTAGGACGTGGTTTCATTTGTCTGTTTTTGTTGAGAGGATTAGCCCAAACAGCAAGGGGCTCTTATACTTGAGTAGAGCAGATTTCTCTCCCCCAAGGACAGAGGTGAGAGGATACCTCCTAAATTTCCAAAAATTGGTAATTAAAAAATAAAATAAATAAAGTATATAAATATATCATTTATTCGTAAAAGTAAATATTTTTAGAGGAAGAAAAAGTTCAATATTCTTTACAAATTTTTGAGAAATTTTTGAAGGGTGGTGGAAGAGTGTCGCAATCTTTTTAACATTTCTAACAAAGAGGGAATTTTACCTTCAAAGTATGCAATTATTCCTTAAATTGTAACGCTATGTTAAGCTTATTGTGTAATTAAAATAAAAATTTAATAATTTTTTATTACACTTGTTTCCAACAAAATACTTTGGAAGTCCTTTTGCTGTTCTTTTTAAAACTATCTTTTGTCTCTTTTTTTTTTTAAGTTTTAGGTTGGGTTTGATTGGTGAAAAAATTTTATTTTTTTATGTTTGGTTGACGAAAATAGTAAGAAAAAATTTAAAATTTTTTTTCAGTCCAACAATTTTTTTATCGAAATTTTTTTAGCTTAAAAGGTAAGAAAATAAAATTTTTTCATAAGAAAGTTTTTTATACATCAATTTAAAAAATAATTATTTATAATTAATTTTTATTAAATTTTTTTATGTCTAACTAAACAACAATGAGAAAATTTTTTTAACATTTTCTTAAAAAATTAGTAATTTTTTAAGAAATTTTTTTTAACAATCAAACACAACCTTAAAAGTCTTTTTATTATCTTTTTTTTTTTGTTTTTTAAGGCTACTGTTTTTAAAAGAATATATGGTTGTTAACATTTTTTAATATTAAAATTGTTTTTGGTTAGAGAAAATTAAAATTTTCTCAAAAATACTTTAATTTTTTTAAGAAAATTTTATTTTATTTCATGTTTGAATAATAAAAATAATGACAAAATATTTTAAAATATTTTTATAGTCTAATAAATTTGTTTACCAAAATTTTTTTAATTTAAAGGGCAAAAAAATATTTTTTTTTCATAATTTTTTATTAATATAAAAAATAATTATTTATAACAAATTTTTATTAAAATTTTTCATGTCTAACCGAAAAATTATAAGAAAAATTTTTTAATAATTTTTTTTTAATTTTTTTTAAAATAATATATATTTTTTAACAACCAAACACACCACAAAAGTAATTACCTCAAATCACAAGACTATACCGTGTATCACAAATGGAAAAAACTCAAACTAGTAGGCACATTTTCAACAAAATATGTTTCTAAGCATCTCTTTTTTAAAACATATAGTTTTATGATGACTGTGCGTATCAACCAATTTTGATACTATATCAGCGACCAAAATACAGTACCCTTTAATCAAATATCTTAAGTTTCCCTATTTAAAATTTGAGAGTAACTTAAACAGTAATGAATCTTAATATGCATACGAAGCTAACTTTTGAACACAGGAAAAATTAAAAAAAAAAAATGTTTTAATACTTCAACTCCTGAACCCACCCATAATAAACATATTTATATTTATATATATAACGAAGCTTTGATACTCAGAATGGTGGAGTCCCTCACTGAAACGAAGCTTGCCTCCTAAAAAAATATATATATTGCATAAATGGCATGAAAAATGAGAATTGGATGGAACCAAACTTACAACGGATTAAATAAGAATTCCAGAGAGAATTAAAAAAAAATTATATGCATCCGTGTGATAAAATTAATGGCAACCTCAAATTCACTGCTTATGACTAAAAGGAGACAACACAAGATAAAAGTTCATTGAAGGTTGCTGTGCTTGAGCTCACTCGCAACAATTGAGTCACAAGTGGCTACTTATCATGTCCCTCAAGTCATATGGTGACCTACATTACAAAAAAGAACCAATCAATCACCCAAGTATAATCTGGTGTCAACATTAACATAAATACATACATACATTCATATATATGAAATTTAATCTCTACAAAGAAAGTTCTGTTAAAACTTAAAAAGGCAGCGTGTCTATGCTGTCAATAGGCAAGTTCATACATAGAATATATGTCGGGACCACTATATGATTACTATAGAGACATTTTAAAGTAAAACCTTAATCGGGTCAATATTGGTAATAGTAGAGATTCAAGCCTTATAGTTTGACCAAAATGGCATTTATCTCATGATAAAATAGTTTTGAGTGTTCACAAGTTGTGAACTTAATCTATAAAAGTTCATGGTATAAAATATAAGTTAGAATCCAATCTTAAAGTACCAAGGGTTTTTGGAGTCAAACCCTACACCTAGAAGGAAAGGTGCTTAAATAGAGACTGTTGGTTACCAGGGAAAACAAAGTCCACCAAACGACACGACCATCGAAATCAAAATTTCATGTTTATAACTGTGGATTAGTTGAAAAACCCTTGTTGCAAACAATCAATTGTCCCTGAAAATGTGAGCTTAGATGAGCAAGCAATGATGTCAAGCATACCTAAGGTATCAATGGAGGACGTTCAAATGCTGTGACCATAAACTACCACCTTTCCTTGGTGCCTTCTCCACGGAAGTAGGCCCTATGGGGCACAGTGTCATCTGCCCTGTTCAAAGGTCTACTGTACTGATAGAGACATTCCAAGCCCATTATTGAATTAGACGTGCCCAATTCATCATTGAAACCAGTAGAAACATTAGTAATTGGGGCACTTGGGACCCGATTTGGCTGCCTCTGTGAGTGGCCCAATATGGCGGAGATGGGAATTCTGTCTTCAACAGAACAAGAATCAGCATCCTGATCCCAACTTTCAACTGTGGCAGATTGGAAACCCCTATTTACATAACTGTCAGCTTGTTGAGCAGCAATTTCCTCAAACTGTTTAATTTCAGTGTTCCCAACTGGATTTCGTACATCATTGTATGGAAACCTGTCAGGTCTCACTACCATTTCAGCTCTTTGGCTTGATCTATTGCTGGAAAGAAAATTATGAATTTGACGACGTATCCGACGTCTTCCTGAGAGAGTTGAAGCCCCTAATCCAGTGGGTGATGCAGCATGAACTTCTTCTCTTACTAGATATCTAGGAGAAGGAAGAATTTCAATTCCGTGGCTTAAAGAGTCTGTTACAGATACTGGGTATCGAGGAGTTGAACCATAACCTTCAGAATTGGTTCTATGGGTGGGAAAATCAGTTAGTGTGTTATTACTACTGGTTCCCTGATGGAGCATTGGATCTTGAACTGATGAGTTTGAGGAACCAGGATCACAACTTCTGCAACCCTTACAGTACCAATTGCCTTCGGGAACTTCCTGCCCTAGGCCAACACAATAGGTGTGTGCAGGGGAATCACAAATATCACAAAGTAACATAAGGTTATCATCACCACCTAGCTGGCATTCCATACAAACTACATTTTCATATGGATCGAGATATCCCCTCAATTCTTCTTCTGAAGGTTGATAAACCTGTAGGGAACATTCAATCAAATATAAGCAAATAGAGCACAAACATCAAGAAGGTTCACAGAACACTAGACATATTATACATCATATATGATACTAGTTTCCAAATTGCTCTCATTCATAATTAGATCGGGATTCCAAAATCAATTGTATAGTTTTGATTTAAAACCTCTGCTGCTCAACACAAGGATTTTTCATGCTGTTGTGATGGACTTGAGAAAATAACTTATAATACAAAAAATATAATGAAGGGTAAGGTCAACAAGCTACCTGATCACGCTTGGGCACCTGTATCACCATGTTCCTGAGATCAATTCCTATATTCATTCTTGCAGGCTTACTAATAGTCATAAATCTCTGTTTGCAGAGGGGGCAACGTGATTCTACCTTTGACCACTCCATTATGCAAGCAAAACAAAAGAAGTGATTGCAACAATTTAACGTTCCCCGAACTGTTCCCTTCCCTTCCTCAGATAAACAGATCCCACAAATTTGTTTTCCTAATTCATCCTGTAAATTAAGGACCTTTTCTTTTCCTTTAGGCCTTGTTAATTTTAATTTCTGAGGAAGCAAAGCTTCACCACCTTGCAACCTCTTTGACAAAGATGAATCCCTTGAGCAAGTTCTCAAACTGCCACAAAATGTGCTGGCTTCTCTCAAAAGCTCAACCTGTTCATCAGACACTCTGTACTCCAAGTCCGAGGACCCAGAACATGTGTAATCCGAATCCCAATCATCAGGCATTTTCTTGGTTCCTTTTCTGCTCTTCTTTGTAGTTTTCTTTGGAATAGCCTTATAATCAACATCAAAGTCATCATCAGAACTCAATGTTCTTTTAACCATCGTTTTCCTTCGCTTCTTTTTCAAAGGCTTAGAATTTTTCTTCGAAACCTTAGCTTTTTTCTTCCTCTTTTTGCTCTTCACGGAAACTTCTTTACGTGATACCCTCTTTCTTGTGTGATTATTCTTCTTCTTTACCTGCAACTCTTCATCCTCATCTCCATATTCAATAGCATTTGGGTCAAATTCCTCATCGTCCTCGTCTTCAAAATCATAATCCTCTTCTTCATCATCTGAAACCCTACTTCTTCTCTCAACACGTGGTTGCCTAACTCTACTCTGTTTCCTATCCAAAGATCCCTTTCCTGACTTGGAAACCTTCATCCTATTCATCTTATACACCTCCTCCAAATCATCATCATCATCAGAGCTAATACTTAAGGCACTGTTCCCAAAACTATCCTCTGATGCATACTCTGCAGAACCAAACGACTCCTCCGACTGATTTGATTCATCATCTTCACCCAATACATAATCCTCATCAGAATCATCTGAGCCCTTCTTTATATCATGGACCTTCCTCTTCTTACTTTGATTCGAAATGAATTTCCCTCCTCTCGCCATCTGTTACAGCATTCACAGCAAAATTCCCCAATCAATTTCACTGTTCTTCAAATACGCAAAGTATCACATCACCATTTCGATCAATCACAGATCTGAAAAATAAATAAATAAATAAATAAAAGAAAAAGAAAAGAAAACCCTACAAATCCCTAAATTAGTATCCACTAAGTTATGACCTAAATTTAAAAGAAAAAATCTTCAAATACCAAAACCCCCCCAAAAGAAAACGCAGATATCAAAATTTCTCTTTCTAATTCTCCCCTTTCCTCATCCTAGAACCAACAACGAAACCCTAGATTACAATTTTGCATCAGCATGGCAGACAAATTCATGACACGCAAAAATTAATCTCTTCATTCCAATAAAATTTTTCTGTGACCTTCGATTTCAGGTTTCTATACGTGGAAATTTCAAGAAAAAATTACTGAAAATTCAGGATTAAAAAATCTGCAGAAAATTTAAATCACGACGAAAAC
>JAJIYU010019263.1:0-10854 GCA_030144865.1 Tinospora cordifolia | reverse complement strand
ACCACAATCACTCTTCAATTAGCAGATAGATCCTTGACATATCCAAAAGGAGTGATTGAGGATGTGTTGGTCAAGGTGGATAAGTTCATATTTCCAGTGGACTTTGTTGTTTTAGACATGGAAGAAGATTGTGAAATACCACTCATCCTTGGGAGACCATTTTTGGCTACTGGGCATGCACTGATAGATGTCCATAAGGGAGAATTAACGTTAAGAGTTAATGAAAACAAAGTTGTCTTCAATCTCTACAAGGCAATGAACTATCCTAATGAATTGCATGGATGCAACATGATAGAGGTTTTAAATTCATGTATTGATGAGGTAATAGATGAACTAAGCTATCAAGATGAATTGTTGGGATGCATTGCTCGTTCATTATCTTTCCCTCATATTATGACAGAAGATGAGAAGCTAGTCGTATTAGCTTTGGAGGCATGTTCGCCAGAATTGAATAGTAAAGCGGAGCAATTGTCGGAAGATCAACAAATTGAAGTTGCTCAAGAACCTTCTAAGGAAGTAGAGTTGAAACAACTTCCAGAACATTTGAAGTATGCATTTTTGGATGCGGCTAAATCATGTCCAATTATTATTTCCTCTTCATTGGCACCTGTTCAAGAAAAAGAATTGTTGAAAGTATTGTAGGAACACAAGGCTACAATAGGATGGACAATAGAAGATATCAAGGGGATAAGTCCAGCCATTTGCATGCATAAAATTATAATGGAGGACTTACATAAACCAACAGTGGAACACCAGGGACGGTTCAATCCTATTATGAAAGAAGTGGTGAAGAAAGAAGTTATGAAGTGGTTAAAAGTTGGAATTATCTATGCAATATTAGATTTGCCATGAGTTAGCCCTATTCACGTTGTGCTAAAGAAAGGGGGAATGACCGTTGTTACAAATGAAAATGGAGAGTCAATAGCTTCAAGGACAACAACCAGATGGCGTGTTTGCATAGATTATCGGAAGCTGAACAAGGCCACCCGTAAAGATCATTTCCCTTTACCTTTTGTGGACCAAATGTTGGATTGAATTGCTGGTTATGATTTTTACTGTTTCTTGGATGGATACTCATGATATAATCAGATAGTCATTGCACCAGAGGATCAAGAAAATACTACTTTCACCTGCCCATATGACACTTACGCATTTAGGAGGATGCCATTCGGTCTATGCAATACACTAGCAACTTTCCAGTGGTGCATGATGGCAATATTTGCAGATATGATTGAAGACATCATGGAGGTATTCATGGACGACTTCTCAGTGTTTGGTGAAACATTTGAACAATGCCTCAACAATCTGGAACGAGTCATTTCCCGTTGTGAAGAAAAGAACTTAATCCTCAACTAGAAAAAATGTCACTTCATGGTTCGGGAAGGCATTGTGTTAGGCCATAGAGTTTCTGTTAATGGCCTGGAAGTTGATAAAGCAAAGATTCAAGCCATCGAAAAGCTGTCACCACCAACAACAGTCCGTGAAGTGCGGAGTTTCTTGGGGCACACAGGTTTTTATCGTAGATTTATCAAGAACTTCTCTTACATAACTCGGCCTCTATGTCAATTGCTGGAAAAGGAAGCTGAGTTTAACTTCACAGCTGAGTGTGTTGAAGCCTTTAACACACTTAAAAAAGCCTTAATGTTTGCTCCTATTATGTCCACACCAGTTTGGGGGGAACCGTTCGAAATCATGTGTGATGCTAGTAATTATGCAGTTGGAGCAGTTTTAGGACAAAGACGTGATAGGATGTTTAGAGTAATATACTATGCAAGCAAAACATTGGATGATGCTCAAAAGAACTATACCACCACTGAAAAAGAGTTGCTAGCTGTTGTTTTTGCAAGTAGCAAGTTCAGATAATACGTTGTGGGCTTACATGTCAAAGTCTTCACTGATCACGCAGCAATCATACAGTTGTTTACAAAGAAAGATGCAAAGCCTAGATTAAATAAGGTGGATCTTGCTGTTGCAAGAGTTTGATATAGAGGTGATAGATAAAAAGGTACAGAAAATGTTGTAGGTGACCACTTATCTCATCTGTCAAATGAAGCAAACCCGAATTCGATGGGATAGTGGAGGTTTTCTCAGATGAGCGTCTCTTGTCAGTAAGTGACAATACTCCGTGGTATGCAGATTTCGCCAACTACAAAGCCGCAAGCATCACTCCACCAAATTTATCTCAAAGCCGCATGAAGCGTTTCATACATGAGAGTAAGTTCTATATTTGGGATGATCCCTTTCTTTATCGGAGGTGTGCTAACAAGGTGATTCGTCGTTGCATTCCTGAGTTTGGAATTAACAAAGTTCTTCATGATTGCCATGCTTCACCTTATAGTGCTCACTATAGCCATCAAAGAACAGCCAGACGTGTACTTGAGAGTGGGTTTTATTGGCCAAGCATGTTGAAAGATGCCTATCAGTTTGTCAAGACCTGTGAGACATGTCAGAAGCAAGGAAACATCTCCAGAAAGAATGAAATGCCTCTCACCTCATTTGTAGAAGTGGAATTGTTTGATGTTTGGGGCATCGACTTTACGGGGCCATTTCCACCATCAGCTGGCAAACAATATATCTTGCTAGCAGTTGACTATGTCTCTAAGTGGGTGGAGGCTGTGGCTACAGCAAAGAACGATGCTCGAGTGGTACTTAAGTTCCTTTCACGAAACATTTTCTCCCGTTTCGGAACTCCTAGAGCTATTGTGAGTGACGAAGGTACACACTTCTGCAATAAAGTCTTCAACAACCTTCTCACTAAGTATGGTGTGAGGCACAAGGTTGCCCTACCCTATCATCCTCAAACTAACGGGCAAGCTGAAGTGTCTAACTGTGAAATCAAGTCGCTATTACAGAAAACGGTTGGTACAAACTGTAAGGACTGGGCGTTGAAGTTGGATGATGCATTGTGGGCATATAGGACAACATTTAAAACACCCATTGGTATGTCTCCTTATCAATTGTTGTATGGGAAATCCTGTCACCTGCCTTGCGAGTTAGAGCACAAAGCCTACTGGGTAATCAAGAAGTTAAATTTCGATGCGAAGGTTTGTGGTGAGAACCAGTTGTTGCAGCTTGTAGAACTTGAGGAGTTTCGCAGGGAAGCATTCGAGAATAACACCATCTGCAGAGAACGAATGAAGAAATGACACGATCATTCATAAAGAAGAAGGAGTTTAAACCTGGGCAGCAAGTACTTTTCAATTCAAGACTCCGGTTGTTTCCAGGAAAGCTTAAATCTCGATGGTCGGGACCGTTCTTAGTCACTCAAGTCTTCCCATATGGTGCAGTAGAAGTACAGAGCTTGGTAGAAGGCCTCAGGTTTAAAGTGAATGGCCAAAGATTAAAGATTTTCTACAGTGGTCCAAAGTAGATGGTAGAGATGGTTATCCTCAAAGATTGAAGCAGAGTATCCTCGTCGAGCTAACAACGTTAAACATAGCATTGAGTGGGAGGCAACCCACTATTGATGTTTGCGTAATTGTTTTCTTAAGTTTAGTTTGTTAGATTTCAGTGGAAATATAGAGTCTATACACTTAGAATTGAGCAATGGGTCCATCATACTGTGGACCGCGGTCATCAGAATGCCAGATTTTAGTGATTGCGGTCTACACAAGTGTACATAGAAAACAGGTTCTGGTGACCGTGGTCACCAGAACATGTATTCTCCATGGACTGCGGCCACCAGCACGACTATCCTCACGAACCGCGGTCATCAGAATACCATTCTTGGACATGCATAGTGACCGTGGTCCACACACAATACACACTCACAGTGACCGCGGTCCACAGATCATTCAAAATGGTTTCAACATAAAAATTGTTCATGGACCGCGGTCCATAATACAGTGACTGCGGTCCATGCGTCCTTTTAAGTTCAGATCGCAGTCATTTTCATCATTTCTGTTCCGAAACATCAAGTTTGGTCTGTGGTTTTTGATCTCCCTTTGAAATCTCAAGCACATCTTGCCTTTTCAGTGAAAATGTAAGTGTTTTTCTTTGATTTCTTATTAGTTCCTTGCCTTCTTTGAATGTTTAGATGATTTGTGAGTTGCTATGTGTGTTTTCTTATGTTTATATGGTGATTTTGCTCAATGACTTGCATCTTTCCTTCCTTTTACTCTGAATGTTCACAATATGTGAACCCTTTCTACGCAAAGACTTGCACAACTTCGTGTTCATGAGCACCTTAGGCCTTTAGATGTGTTATTTCAAGTAGTGAGGCGCATTTTCTATCTACTTTCATGTCATTCAACATCATAAGGCAATGCAAGATTCAATTTCTATTGTCTAAAGATTTAGCTCAGATGTTTAGACCAAGAAAACTAATCTATATTGAGTAAATTTCATTAAATGGTTGATGCATTACTATATGAATCTTGCTGTTTTCCTTGCCCACAATTATTGTAATTGCAGGCCTCCTAGAATGAAATTGTTAGCCTCAAAGGGAAAGCAACAAGCACCGCCCCCTCCACCCTCTGATCAAAACCGATTTAGAGCAGCCAATGCCAAGCAAAGGTTCAACATGATTCGGTCTAGCAGACACCTAATTCCTGAGAGAGGAATCATGTTGATAACAGAGGAATGCGAGTTAGGAATTGACACGGTGGTAGCCGCGAGACATTGGGAGAAGCTAATTCAGGCTCCTTGTACCACAGTGGTCTCAATTGTTCAAGAAATTTATGCCAACGCACCAGACCGTGAGGGTACATCAGTTTGGGTACAAGGTAAATGGGTGCCTTTCAATGCTGCGACTATCAATGAGGTATATGGTCTTCCAATTGACTCTCCAGACGATTACTACACATTACTACCAAGATTTGATCTAGACGAGGTACTGCAGACACTGTGCGTGGATGGGGCATCTTGGATTTGTTACAACAACAAGCCCGTCAACCTAATGAAGACTATGTTCAAGACAGCAGCTAAGGTTTGGTTATATTTAGCTTGTGCCAATTTACTTCCTTCTTTAGCTATCAACAGGGTTACAGTGGAAAGAGCTGTTCTCGTCTACTGCATCATGAAGGGCCTCCCAATCAATATTGGGACGATTATTTCCAACTTTATACGGTCTGCCATAGACAAAACAAATGCAAGTCTGCCACACCCCACATTGATCACAGAGCTATGCAGACGGGCTGGGGTTGTTTTAGACAAGACGGAGCCACTGTTGAAGATGAAGGATCACATTGTAGTGAAGATGCTCACTTCTACTTCCACTAAGAGGTGTCGGGCCTCCTCTGCATCTCCAACAGCTGCTGATCCAGATAGTTCTACTCCAGCACTTGCTCTCCCTGTTGACGCTCCGCAGTCTTCCTTAGCTGCTGCTGCATCTCTCTCTGCCACAGAGCATACTATGATGCACTGGATGGCATATATGACCCAGTGGATGCATCACAAGGACCTGGACATGGTTGCAGCTTTTCTTCCTCCTCCTTGCACTTTACCCTACATGGAGATGGCATGTTGTGTACCCACGGTGCCTCCGACTCCGCATGTGGATGCTGCTGATGGTGTTGATGATGCCGACGATGATGGTGATGATGATGGCAGTGACTTCACTGATTTTATCACAGAGGAAGAACTCTTTGGACATGACCTTTGAGTTTTTGTGCTTTCTTTACTTTTATTGCTAAAAGTTTTTGTTGCTCTTCAAATCTAAAACTTTTTGCACTGATGGATGCTCTTAGTACTAATAATGATGCCTTACTCTTGATTAATGGTTTCACTTGTACAATGCAAATCTTTTTTTCCATAACGTCCAAACTAATTTTCTTCTTTTTCTTTGAATGCATGTGTGATGTGTTACTCTTCCCACGTATACATATCTATGTGCTCTTGAGGACAAGGCACGATTCAAGTTTGGGGGTATGTGTGTAATGCTTCAACACACAACAAAGCAAAGCAAACAGGGTCAGGTTTTTTTGTAAATCTTAGTCAATTTTCTTTCATTGTCTTTACATTCTGCTAGATATATGCATTTTAGAAAGCATTTTGCATTTTAGGAAGCACTTAGGATAGTTTATTTCTATTATATATAAAAAAAAAATTTCTGAGTAACCTATGAAATTGTAACGTTCCTCTAGCATGATGAGACAAATAATTAGGGTACTGTCTAACAGTCTGTGTGCTTGGTTTATCTGAAGTTTGATCTTGACAATACCTTGCAGTCTTAGGTAGTTTGAGATTCCAAAAACTGAGAAAAGTGAGGAGTGGAAACTAAACCACAAATGGAGAGAATTTTCCATAGACTCTTTAAATGATCAAATCTGTCTTGAACACTGCTTAGGAATGACTAAAGGAGGGAAACGAAGTAGGCCATCATTGTTTGAGTCAAAGCCTAAAGGCTGGTCCCAACATTTATAATCCTTTGTAGCCAATTTTGAGCCTTGTAGCTTGTTTTCTTGCTTTGAACCTAAACGTTATATATATAAACACTCTTTCCTTTTATGAATATCTCAGTTGGACCTATTTGTGTGCACTCATGGTTCTAATACTGCTTATTTTGATGATGTGAAAGAAGGAGGGGATGGTAACATTGACATACATATGTTTTTGATTTTTGCTTCAGTTGTGAGAATGTTTCCTAGGTATATATATATATATATATAAAGAGAAAAAAAAGAGAGAAAAGAAGCATATTTATTTCTTTAATGTTGCAGTATTGTCAATGATAGCTGAACTTTCCACTCTTGTAAAAGTGTACATTTTAGCTCAATAAAGAGTGTATATGATGAGATAAGTTTGGGGGAGCTATAAAGACAAGGTTGTGATCATGAACAAGGAAAATAAAGGATTGAATAGAAGGATCAAGCTATATTAAAAAAAAATCAGACAAAATAGGTTGTTATTATTGCTATGAGTGGACACTTGAGTCAGATTTAAATTCCTATTATACTTGTACCTTGAGCCAGACCATGTTACAACCTAGAAGAAAGACCACTGATCCCAATTTTAGTTTGACCTTAGTAGTAGAGAGACAGAGTAGAAAGTTGGAAGAGTTTGTGTACTTAGGTACTAGGAAAGGATTTCTGTGAGTGGGATGGTGCCTGCAAAATCACTTACAAAGTCTAGGAGGATTGAGTTACTTATAGATGAATGGGTAAAGTTGGAAAAGAATATAAGATAAATTGAAAATCTAGATAACCTGACTGACCCTAAAGAATTGTTAATGAGTCATGAACTAGATGAATGGAAACAATTGAGGTTACAATGATGATTGAAATCAAATTCACCTTGCGGTGATAAGATCGTTTGTTTAATTTAGAATTTTTGTTGGGGACGAACAAAAGTCTAAGTTTGGGGGTATTTGTTAGTTGCATAGCAAACTAACATTAGAATAGGTAAATTAATGCATTTTATAAGAAATAAGGGAGAATTAATTGAGGAATTGCATAAGTAGCATTAGCATATAGTTTAGAAATTTGCACTGTTTAATTCCTTTTTAAGCATTGTTTTTAAAGTTTTTAATGTTTTGATATTCTTTTATGAGGAAATGATGTCTGGAAAAGGAATTAAGTGTATTGCAGGATACAGGTTGAAGCATAAAGAAAAAATACATCATGTGAAGGAAAATAGGAGAAGAAATCATGAAAAAGTACTAGAAGACTGCGGTCCAACAACTGAAGATTGTGGTAACTAAAGAAGGATTGCACCAGGAGAAAGTTCACTGGTAACCGTGGTCCATGAACTGGTGACCGAGGTCACCAGAATGGGAGGAGCACAGAGACAATACAGACCGCAGTAGGCAGCAGGTGGAGGATTTTGGGTTTCTGTCATATAAATTACTGACCGTGGTCACTCAAGTAATTATCGGGATTTTCATATTTGTTAGGGTTTTTTTTAGTGCGGGACTATATATAGAAAAGGGTGATTAGAGTCAGAAATAGCTAATTCGGAAAGAAACCTCTGGTGACGACTGTGGAGCATAAAAACCTATATTTCTACTGAAGATTGAAGATTATTCTAAAGATTTGAGTATGTTTTATTTCTTTAAACATAATTTCATGTTTTCCATTGAATTCATGTCAAGCTAGTTAGTCTTTTTGTCTGGGATGTGATGTTCAATGCATAGTTTGTGATATTTAGTTGTGGTTATTGAATTATAGACTCTATTCCATATTGTGTGAACTTAATACCTTATGTTTGCTGGCCATAGACATAACAAACTCAACACTTTAGTCTAACTCGGAAGAGAGGCCTAAAGGGTGGACGTCACAGTTTGGACTTAGAATGGTTGATTTATTGGGAGGTTATTGACTAATCTAAGGGGTTGCACAGAGACTGTTGAACATGACACTTAGGTTGTTAAGTGAGCACCTCGGAAGAGGGCTTAATGAGACAAATCTAGTGAATGTTGAAGTACCTCGGGAGAGGGTTTCAACTACTGATGCAAAAGCTCATAGTTTAAATAATTCATGATTAAAACGAAGGATCACAAATTATGCAGCGACATTCACTATCCTAGACACGTTTCTGAATAGATTTCTTAATATTAAATATTGCTTTTGTTTAGAGAAGTTTTTAGTTTACAATTTAATTCAACTACATTCAGTTAGAGTCTTGATAAAACATTAATCAGTAGTAAATTGGGATTTGAAATCACTAATCAACCCCTTTTTCCCTGAGGATGATATCCGGTCTTACCAGTTTATACTTGAGCGAAACTGTACGCTTGCAGGTTCGACAACAGCATTTTACACGAGCTTCTAGTGGAGGCGTTTTTTGTAAAAATGCCTCCACTTGGTTAAGTGGAGGCGTTTTTTCAAAAAATGCCTCCTCTTAGTTCTTTATAAACCGTGTCCTCTTGGTCCACCAGACAGAGAACGCCATACATCAAAGACGCCTTCATACATAATTTTGCCCTAGGTGCTGTTGCTGTCCATCGCCGTAGCTGCTGTTGTCCGTTGCCGTCGCTGCTGTTGATCGTCGTCGCCCTAGCTGCCTCGTTGTGAAGTGCTCGCCATGCCATCGCTGTGAAGTGCTCGCCGTCCGTCACTGTGAAGCATTTGCCCTTAGTCGGTAAGCACTTGCTCTTTTTCTCTCTTGCTTATAGACGTTTCTCTTGTATTTTCTTTCTTTCTCCCTCAATGCACCGCTATCCTCTTCTTGTATATATAAAATGGATGTTTGAATGGCGTTAAATTATTTTATTGCTGAAAATATATATATTATTATTTTGCACTTGCTTATTGCATATATATAAATAGCATAAACAATCAGAAATAACTTAGTTTATTAATTGTAGTGGAATTAGCTTTATAAGAAAGTTCTATAATTAATTATTTTCATAGTTTAATTCTCTCTCCCTTGTTGGTTGGTTGTTTGGTTCTTCCATCAGATGTTTTCAGCAGTGAGACCCAAATTCAAATGCAATCTTCAATTATACGTATATAAAACTGAAATGCATCAATTTTTACCCCATATGTGCAATCCGTATATATTTATATATTATAAAAACCGAATTCAATTGAAAACACACAGCAATTGGGACAAATTATCGCAATTAATCCGCAGATTATATGTGATATATTACTTTTACATGCAACAATACTTATGTAGTCATTGTAATAACATGAGAAGAATTAGTTTATATTTAACGTTGGGGTATAAGTACTTAAAAGGTCACCTTCCCTTTCTCTCCCTAAACTGATTATTTTTAGTAGCTCCAACCCAAAAAAAGTTGTCAAAATCTTTAGTAATCCTCAGTGACCCTTCACTAATGGGTATCGATTGTCCAAGATGTCTTTTGTTTGTTTAATATGTCAGAAAATATTCAATTTTATCACATATAATCTGACAATTTTATCACATGTAATCTTTAGTAATCCTCAGTGACCCTTCGCTAATGGATTTCGATTGTCCAAGATCTCTTTTTTTTGTTTAATATGCTGGAAAGTATTCAATTGTTCAAGATCTCTTTTGGATTGTGCAAACCTCATAGAAACATCCATTTGCCCTAGTCGGTAAGAACGAAAAATAGTTGGTATTTTCTTCCTGTAATTGGAATATGGGACGGTCTAGAGTCAAGAGAAGTCTCTACGCATGAAAAAAAAAGAAGAGACTTGTGCACATTGTTTGCCCAATCCAAATAGTGAGAAAGCTGATGATGCACTTCTTCCTAAATCCTCCTCTGGTTATTCTATTGCTTATTTCTTTTAATTTGTTTTTTTCTTCTTCTTTTTCATTTTCTCTCAATCTCAATCAAAACTTTTGGCAATAGGAGCTGTGGACGACTCCTTTTTCATGATAGTGTGGGCACATTTACTTCCCTTATTAATCTACCATATGTCACACGTAGTGATTTTTATTGCTTCATTTATTCTACTTTGTTTTCCAGCTAATTCTTTCTTTTTTTTTTTCAAAAAAAATTAATTGTCATTACTTATCAATTAAAATAGTTCAAGAGAATGAAGTAAGTATTTATATTTTTTTTCAAAACATTGGAATGGCATTATTTGTCCATGTTTGGATCCTTCAGAACTTTGCTGATCAATTATTGATTTGTCCACAAGATTGATTTTGGAGCCATCTTACATATATTGGAGACAAGAATCAAGTAAAAGGAAATAGAACATATGCCCTTTTGAGGCTTCAACATCCTCAATAAGACCAGCTAGTTTTCCAAATGCATTCAAGCCTCTACATAAGACTGTCTTATTTCAGAAACCTTAAGTCTTCAATTGATAGCATTCCTAATGTCTGTAAGGCCAGTCACTTTGGATTCTGCGTCCTCTAGGGTGTTGTTTGTTGATTTGTATATTCATAAGAATCTTCATATTATGTGCATGTTGTTGTTTTTAAAATGTTTTCTTGTTAAGGTGGTTAATGCTTGCATCTAACAATAATATATATATA
>JAJIYU010019262.1:0-10854 GCA_030144865.1 Tinospora cordifolia | reverse complement strand
TTTCTATATTTCTAAAACTTTGCTAAAAATTTTCTTATTTTATTTCAAAAATAAAAGTAAATATAGAAGTATTCTTTAATTTTAGGTGACCTGCTTAAATTTTATTTTAAGAGAATTAATAAAACGAACTGTGCATACATATATATAATTATAATTAATTCTACTTACTTTATATTTTTAGTTAAATATCAAATTATTTGGTAAATATCAAATTACGGTTTTAGTTTAAATATCAGATTATATTATAACATTTGGTAACTCTACTCATTTGATATTTTTATTTAAATATCAAATTAAGGTCATTCGCACCAAATATCTACAAAATCCTCGAAGTAGATTTTGTTCTCAATTTATTTTAATTTCATTTATCAAATTTCGTACAAATTTTAGGGGTATTATAGAAATGCACAATATTAGTTGCAGATCGAGAGTATTTCTGGAACATCTTGGTGGTTGAACCCTTTTTCAAGAAAATTAGTGATAAACTTGACGTGTTTCCACAACATGTGCTCAAAATGGCTAGATTTTAGTTCACAATCAGACTTTGGTTCTCAAGGCATCACCCTTGCACTCCATTATTCTTCAAGAGATTCACAATTCACCTACCGACGGACATTCAAACATCCAATGCACTCTGTCATGCATCATTACAACATTCTATTGGCCTAACAATGGCAAATCAATTCGTGATTTTGTTAACAGTTATCACATTTTTCAAGAGATCAAGCCCTCCAATAAGGCTCCTCATGGCTTGCTGCACTGTCTTCCAATACCAAGTAAGGTCTAGGACTTTATCTCCAAGGATTTTATTATCCATTTGCCACTATTAGTTCGCAAAATGTACAACATTACTCGTGATTGATCAACTCTCTAAGCATGCCCATTATTAGTTTGTTTGTCGAAGAAATATGTTAGTTACATGGAGTTCCTTCCACCATTGTTTTTGAATGCAATCTACTTATTATGACTTTGTTTTCAAAAGGAATTGTTTAAGTTATAAGGCACCACTCTACCAAAGAGTAGTGCCTATCATTTGCAAAGTGACAACCAAACTTAAGTGTTAAACCGTTGTTTAAAAGATTGTCGATTATTCAAAAGTTTGGGTCATAATCTTCCATGGGATGAGTGGTCATATAATGCAACATGGCACCCTTCATGAAAATGACACCCTTACCATCTATGGTCATTCTCCTACTTCTATACTCGACAATGTGCATGGTACTTCATTGTTGGGTCGAGTGGTCTTATAGTGCAACATGGCACTCTTCCATCAAAATAACACCCTTACCATCTATGGTCATTCTCCTATTTCTATACTCGACAACGTGCATGGCACTTCATCGGTTGGGTCGAGTGGTCTTCTAATGCAACATGGCACTCTTCCATCACAATAACACCCTTACCATCTATGGTCATTCTCCTACTTCTATACAATGTGCGTGCTACTTTCTTCGGTTGGGTCGAGTGGTCTTATAATGCAACATGACACTCTTCCATCAAAATAACACCCTTTAAGGCCACATAAGGCCATTCTCCTCTACTCAAGCATGTGTGTGGTACTCCATCAGTTGCAAGCTAATGTTCTCGCGATGATACTTCACTTGTTGTTAATGATTCAGTCTTCGTCAAATTCCAGCCTTATTGCCAAAATTCAATTGTCCACCACGAAAACCACAAGCTCAGCAAATGATTTTACAGGCCACTTCAGATCATAAAACATATCAATTCTGTTGCCTATCATGTTGCACTCCCTACTTTGGCTTGCATCCATGATGTCTTTCTTTTTTCCTTGTTAAAGAAATGTGTTGGCAATCCAGGATATTAACAGATTCCCTATCCCTCCAACTTTTTTGGGTTCTCATCCGCTTCAGCAGCTGACTGCTATTCTGGGCAATTAAAAAATTTTAAAGCATGTGTTGTCCACTCATGCAATTGTTAGTGCAGCAGCAAGGACAGCCAGAATCAGATGCTACTTGTGAACTCTTGTAAGACTTCTGAATGGATTTTCCTAACTTTAACCTTAAGGACAAGGTTGTTTTAAAAGCAGGGGGTAATGATGCACGCCCAAATGATCAGCTAAATGAGCCTACATCAGACTAGACTGGGAGCTAAGCCAAAGCATCTGTGTGCCTAAGAGACTAGCCAAATTGAAGAATTACATTTAGAGGAATCTTGGTAGTTAAAATTTTTGTAGTTATTCTTGGGAATTGAAATTAGAATCTGTCAGGAACTATTTAGTAGGAAAATATTATGCTGAGGTGTAAAGCTTTTGTTAGGATTCTTAGCAGCTTTCTTTATAATGATGGAACACGAAAGGGAGGAAAAAAGAGATTATTCCCTTCACTTTTCTCTCTCGTCCCACTTTTCTGTATCTTCTTTTCCTTCTATTTCCACTTTCTCCATTTTTCTCAGATTCAACAATCACAGGTGCATAAAAATTGGATAGTAAATTAAAATAGTAAAAAAAATGCAAGTACAGCATAAATTAAAAAAATCCATCTAGTTAAAATTGAAACCTTGAAAGTGATCATTGCGATGCCCCTGAACTTTCCACTCTCAGGAAAAGTCATGCAATCAACGTCAGTCATTGTGCCACAACTATCAAAAAAGCTCCTTATATCATCTTCAGTTGAGTAGTAGGGAATGCCCCCAACATAAACCTTGTTTGCAACACCTACATCCACATTTTCTGCACTGCAAGCAAAGAGCAAAGAGCAATAGCATATGAAATTACTTGTGATCATAATTATGTCCTACTCTTCAAACACAATTTCCTCATTCAATGCAATCTCAACCCAGCAGCAAAAACAACTTAAAAAAAAAAAGAAGCAAACCTTCATTTCCTATTCAACAAGCATAATCTAACTTCAATTCCTAAAATGATGAACTCAAAAATAGTATTAAAAAAGAACAAATAGTCTTAAATTCATTAAATAGGCAATAACTGTAAGATGGATTTTCATTATATTACCTTGCAATTAGCTTCGCAGCTTCTTTAGCTTCTGGCTTTTCCACATTTTCAAGTTTCGTTTCTTTGTTGTTCTTCTCTGTTTTCTTGTTCTTGTTCTTGTTCTTCTTCTTCTTTTTGTTCCTTTTCTTTGTCTCTGCTGGTTTCCCTTCCTTTGAATCCACAACTCCATTTTCTTTCTCTCCATCTTCTCTTTTCCTCTTCTTATTCTTCTTCTTTATTTCCTTTTTATCATTCAAAACCTCCAAATCACCATTTTCTTCGATCTTCTCTTTCTGGGTATCATCATCATCAACTATACCTTCAGCAGAGCTTGATTTCTCTGAAGACACAACTTTTTTTCTCTTCTCTCTCTTGGACAACCTGGGTTTCTGTGTAACAGCGTCCAGAAGCTCTTTCAGCGACTTGGGCTGTGTTTTCGATTCATTTTTTGTTGATTCATTGGCCGCTAAGGATTCTGCAAGTGTTGCTCTCAGCTTCTGCTTCAGCTTCTTGTTAGATAAAACCATCTCTTTGTTCGTTCCAAGGAAGCCACGGACGCAATGAGGAGAGAGAGAGAGAGAGAGATCGTACACAGTGACTCAGTATCGAAGAGTCTGCAACGGCAACTAAAACCCCCCCTCCTAAATCTTAATTTCTCCTTCTTCCTAAAAAATCCTCAGTCCAGAAAATATTTTCTTACGAAAGCCTCCGAGTCAACTCAACTCGACACCGCACAAATATTCATTTTCATTCAAACAATATATGTTTCAAGGGAATATATTATAATGTTTTAATGTCTTTGGCAGCCAAAAAAATTTCCCTGTGCCACTAAAATGTTCATTAGAATATTTTCTTAGTATTATATAATAGGTAATCAATTAGTTTTATGATAATTAGTTATTGATCAGTTATTCTTCAAATTATTGAGTAATTTTTTAAAATTTTTTTCACCTTTTTGAAAAAGTTTTGATAAGAAAATGACACGCTGAAAATTTTAATTTTTTTTACCCTATTAAAAAACTTTTTTACCTTTTTGCCTAACAAAACATAAGAAAATAAGATTTTTTCTTTAATTTTTATTTTCCGACTAACCAAATGCACTCTTTAGTTATATTTTTCTTAACTACTTTTATTTGAATTATTATTATCTTTTTCACTTGGTCTTTTGAAGAAAAGCTATAAGCTGTCCTTTTTTAACTTCAGTATATAAAAAGATTCCAATTCATAAAAGTAACTGACGATCTTGTGCAGGTGGCATCCAAACATATCAACCTGGTTAGAATGGCCCCAAAAAAGGCTCTAGAGAAACCAAGAGCATACAATGAACCCCAGGATAAAAAGAGGGAAATATTTTTATTTATTTATTTCCCTATCACAATGTTTTGATGCAGTGACTTCTGAACTTCGAATTGCATCCATTACATATTTAGTCTAATAATAGAAGTAACATGAAATGCTAGAGTTCTCATCAGTTGATGAGCTAGCTTGTGCTGTTGCACTGAAAGTGAAAGGCTGTAACATGGAAGTTACAGCCACTAACTGATCAATTAATGGCAGCAAAAGGAGTTCTGCTTGGTGAAACTGTGTCTGACTGTTTTTGCTGGGCTTTTAAGTTGTTTGATGACCTCATGTTCGCGATTAAATCATTTAAAGGAGGTGCTTTCAACTCTTCAATGGAAGCCAGTGTAGGAACTGTGAGTGTTCGTGTCTTGAGCGATGTAGTAGAAGAATGGGCAACCTGTTTGTTTCACAATTAAATACATAAGTTAGTAATGGAGCCGGTAATGTCTTCTGATTCATGTTTTACTTTCTAGTAGCAGTTGAAAGATCTCTCCTAGTAGAACACAATTACTCCAAAGAAATTGATGACACTTCTTCACTAAATAGCATTTTGAAGAAGAGTCCTAAACAGCATTGAAGTAAACATACTTGGTAATCTTTTGTGAAGCATTGCTCTGATCTGTTTCTGATGTTTGATACGCTGTCATTGTGGTTTTCTCGCATTAATTTTAGGTGCTCTAAGCATGACCCTGAAATTGATTCAACTTCCTTCTTGATCTTTTGATCAAGCAACAGCGAATCTGAAGATAAGAATACAGGCCACTTAAGTCAGGATCAGCCCAAATGGGTTATACGCTTCTAAAATCATGATGATCACTGCTTAGTTAGGATTAACAGGCGAATCTGAAGATAAGAATACATTCTAGTAAAGTCAGGATCAGCCCAAATGGGTTATACACTTCTAAAATCATGATGATCACTGTTTAGTTAGGATTAACAGCTTACCATTGACAGCTGCCAGAAGATCACAGGCTCTAGCACTTAATTCTGCATCTGCAGAGGAGGACAGAGAGACAAATTCCTGAAGTGCAGCATGATTTGCACAATTTTTTTCTCTGTACAAGGGGAAGTTACCAAAAAATAAACATTGAGACTACAACGGTAAAAAAAAAAAAAGAAAAAAATTCATTTTTCCTATCCAAGGAGCAGCACTTGTTACCTCACAATAGATTCGATCTGTTGACCACTGTTTTTATTGAGATATTCTACTTGTTGCTTGGTGTTCCTCCACTGTTGCCTAGAACAATCCACTTCGTCCGAGCTGTGCCACAATTAACGATAGAATAGCATCATCAAAAAAACAACCACCCACACATTTATATATATATTCCTTAGGAGTAGCCAATATTCATCAGAGGCTCACGCTTAGATGAGTAACATTTAGGAACCCGATTCTCTAGCTAATAAAATCACAATTTGTGCTAAATTCAGCTGCTACCAAGTGAATTTCCCTCCAGCATCTCATGAACTGAATATCCTAGAACGCTTTCATACTTTTCATTATGTGTTATTTGATTAAGAAAAATAAAAAATTCAAGGGCAGTTACATGTCTAGGGACAACCTTTAGTAAAATTATTCTAGAATCAATATAAATTGGTAAGCTTTGAGAATAGAATTCATATCTTACATGCCAAACAACATCTGTTCAACTGTTAGATATTGGATGGCTCAACCCACTCAATATGTAATTCTATTTGTGTAAAGTTTCATTTTGTGTTAGTTTCCTAGTTGATGTCAAAAACTTAGTTTTGTGTTTTGAGAACTAATTGAATATTGGAAACTAAGTACAACTCCTACTATTATATGAACTTTTGTTGGGGTGCATGATAATTTGAGATTTGTATGCGATCACTTTTGTGTGAGGAGATTTAGTTAAATTTGATTATAGGTTGCAACTTATTTGGATTCTTCCATCAGTAAATTAATTCTTATTTCTTGTGAACAAAGGTGATTTGCCAAACTACGTTAAATTTGCATATTTTTGCTTGTTTAGTTTTTGCGTTCAAGACATGATCAACAACTCTCATGGCAAAAATATAATTATTTGAATCGTGCAATAAAGAAAACACAAGCATACCATTCTAGGAGAATGTTTTCCATTGTAGCCTTGGTCTCAGCTGCTGAGAATGTATCTTCCAAGAAATGACTTTCCACCTTCTGTTTGTATTCATTCCACTCCTTTGTAGCTCTAGTTGAAAGTTTTTGTATGTCAAAGATCTCTTGTTGCAATCTTCCATTCACATCAACATTTTGCTCATCCATGGTTCTTAAGGCCTTGGACACCTGGTCATTAAGTAAAATGGGATGTATCAAAACCTATTAGCACTGATAGAACTGCAAAAGTATAAGGACTGAAGGATTTATCTGACTTACTTACCATTGCAGTTTTCTTGCAAGTCAAAGCCCCTAATATTGCAGCAATCTTTTCAAGGGCAAGTTTCTCCTCTCTGGAAGAATTTTCCTGCATAAACAATCTCCAAGTTAGAATCTGTTATATATTCGTCAAAAATCATAGAAAGAATTACTAAGAATATCTCTGACCTTGAATATCTTCTCAAACACTGCAATTTGGTCATGTTTTTCTTTAGTGTTTTCCACAACAATTGTCATGAGTCTTGAAGAATGATTATCTATGTCATTCAAAAAATCAATTGTTGCTTTAGAGATCACTTGGGCTGAAACAAGGCTCCTTCGAAGGCCCTACAGATTACAGAAGATTTTGAAATGTTAACAAAACATGCAAAAAGAAGCAAAAAATAAAAAATAAAAAAAAATCAGGAAATCAAAGATCCATCCTTCTAAGCATTATGTTCCATTGTACACAAACAGTAACATTCACCTCCTCTAGTTGTTGAGAAGAGAAATCCAGTAACTGTTTTTGATTGTCAAGGGAACCATGGATACTGTGAATAACCTCCTCTGATTCCTTAACTGCAGTAGCCAGGAACTGAAAATAAAGCAGACACATTGATATTGGTTTATACAATTTTACATTATAAACATCATAAACTTTCAAAGATAGTCATTAAAAATTAAGAAAAAACCAAAAAAGGAAATTTTTGCATTGTAATTCCATACATTTTCAACAGCCATTACTTGTGCTGAAATTGTTGATTTCAAATGCTCCAAGTCAGAAGAAGTCCTCCTTTCTAGTGTTTCTGCAAGTTCATTCATAGCTTGTAGCCCGGAATTAAATGTATTTTTAGTATTTTTAATTCTCGTTTCCAAGTCCTGGCTTGCCTGAGAACAGAGATAAAAGTAGCTCAAATTAATAAAAAACCCAAGCAGGCCTTTAACACTAATCATATCATTTTTTTTTCACTTCTTACGTCACATTTGCTCGCAAGAAAAGAATGGATTTGCTCTTCCATGCATCTTAGCTGCTGCTGTTGTTGAGAAACTGAACCTATCACTGTCTTGTGCAAAAATTTTAGGCTCTGATCCAGTTGAGCCCCAAAATTCAGAACCAATCCATGGTTTTCTCGTTCAGTGTTGGTTTTTTGATCTGGAGAAAGTAACATGCATTTGTTAATGCAAATGGTAAAATGGAGAAAAAATAAATATGAAGTAGAATTAGGACCACTTGTACCAAGGTTAGCATTTCAGCGATCTCTACATACCTATTTCATCACCCAAAGTGGATATATCTTCTGATGCAGTCTGCAAATTAGCATGCAACTCCTTTGCCCTTTCAAGAATTGCATTCTCTGTCATGCCAATATCAACATTTTAGAATAAATCAAAGCTAAAAGCAAATGCAAGGAAACTAAACAGCAAACAAACCTGAGCAAAGTAAATTTGAAATTATAAATTCTTTTTCTTTCAGGGTTGATAAGGCTATCTGATGGCTCTCTTGAAGCTCTTGCATGGCCTTTTTACAAGTCTCCAAGTTTATCTGAAAATTTTGAGAGATGGGATTACACTATTGGACAATTAAACCAACAATCAATCACAAGCACAAAAAAAAAAAGAAAAAAAAAAAAGAAAAAGAGAAAGTGGCGCATTAATTTTAACCTTGCATTCATTGAGCTCACTTTTCAAATCCAGCTTATGTTCTTGTTCGGTAAGATATAGTTCTTGAAATTCTTCAACTTGCTGTTATTTGCATGCAACTTTAGGCACATGTACATCAAATGATGATGCAAAAAAAAAAAAAAAAAAAAAAAAGAAAAAAAGAAAAAAAATCTAGATTTGGATGAAGTGCAAGGTGTACCTTCCCCCTGAGCTCAAGATCAAGCTCTAATTTTTCTAGCTTCTCGTTTATGGCCTGATGGACACAGAATAAGATATCAAGAATCTAATTGACACATTCCACCAGTAGTAATAGTGTGAATCTTCTAGATTGGATACTTGACAATGCAAGTAAATGAGAACATGGAAGTTGTAAGAAAAACCTTTTTGTTAGCCTCCTCTTGTGCAAATCTTTCATGTGGAATATAAACACCATTCTTCTCTCTTGCTGCTCTGACATCTATTATCATTTGTTGGGCATGAAAATATCTAAATTAAGGTTTTATTTATAGATAGCAGTAAAGTGCTCCCTATTATTCATCAATTTCATCTCACCTTGTTTCATTCTCTCCATCTCTTGATACAAGTCCTTGAGCAATACTGCCTTAGACATTTTCTTGTTTGCCTAAAAAGATTGAATACCTTAGCATTATTAAAAAAAAATACATAGCCCATTCACAACATGGAGGAAGTAGAAAAAGGATTTATTCCTACAAACCTCAGGCTTGTTTTTTATGTTTTTAGCACGGTATGCATAATCAAGCGTGCTTAAGGTTTCTTCCAAGCAATGGACTGATGGAGATATTGTTGCTATAATGCATGTTTTAGTCTTCCCACCCAAGGAATCTCTCAACAGTCTTGTCAGTTTACTATCCCTGATTATAGTTGGCAAGATGGAAAGTTTTAAGGCAAAACAAAACCTGCAACAAATAAGAGAACTTTGTGAACTGCTATTGGCATTAACCTGTAAGGTATGTGAGCAGAATGTTCAACAAGTGCATTTATGACTCGGCCCAGTGTGAGTAAACTTTTGTTTATCTCTCCTGCTTCCCTTGCTCGTCCCTGCAATGTATAGCATGATGGGAATTAGTAATATTAGAATTATTGAAAGTAAGTCTTGCTCATTGATACACAAGTTGGGGGTCAGTTAACAAATCAAGTCTAATGGAGATGTGAATATATACGTACATATATATTTATATATATTGAAAGTAATATTAGAATTATTGAAAGTAAGTCTTGCTCATTGATACAAAAGTTGGGGGTCAGTTAACAAATCAAGTCTAATGGAGATGTGAATATATACATACATATATATTTATATATATGTGTGTGTGTGTGTCTTTGCCATGCTACTAACACTTTGTGTACTTTATACTATTTAACCCAATCCTGGCTGAGGAAGAGTTGTAGGGACTAAAACAAAAATAAAAATAAAAAATTGATGATTCCCCCTTTACCTTGGCATACTATATTTAATGATTTAATCATTTGTGATAAAGATAATAAATAAAAGATTTCACCTAGTACTTTTGATTGAAAAATCAGTCTAATTTATTTTAACCCTTCAGTTGATGAGAAAATGAGTTAGATTCTATAGGATCAAACTTATGAGCTGAAGGAATGATGGAAGGGAATATGAAAAAAGAGAGGGAAAGAAAATCAAAATAAAGAATGAAAAAGGAGATAAAGAAAATAAAACGAAAAAGATAAGGGGTGAGTCACAACTTAAGACTAGGCCAAAAGGCGTAAACAATGGATGATAGATATTCCTATAATACCACTTGATAGTCTCAAGAGACAGAAGAGGCTAGGTTAGTCAAAAGATGATTATTAGTTGACGGATGCAAAGGGACCTTGCTTTTTTATGGTAAAAAGGGGTAGAGAAAAATGCCTTAAGCCAAAGTACAAGTACTAGGTGCTATAGCAATAAGTACCCATGTCATTACCTAGGACAAGCTTGAACTTCTTTGAACAAAAAGCACACCCATACTCAAAATCGATACAGGTGATTAGGTAGAGAATACCTAAGGGCACGAAATAACTCTCTCTAAGGAAACAAAGATACAACACAGATGAGTAGGTAGAGAATACCTAAGATCACGAAACAACTCTCTTTAAGGAAATATTAATATATTCAAAATAAAACTTTTAAAAATAATAAGAAACAAATCTAGTAAAAAAATTTGTAAATGTAATCATGATTTGAGATAAAAATGAGAAACAACGTATTCAGGTAGTTTAAACTCCTACAACTAGGACCCTCCGATCAAGAAGGGTGATCTATTAATAGTCCATGATAATGACAAAAGTTGTAGAGACCTCAGATCACATAGAGTGATAATTAAGCAATGACAATTAGTAGTATATATTACGGTTAACCAAGATAATAAGTTTAGTTTACTATAATTAATAAAATGTCATTAGTTCATTTTTTTTAGATGTAGATCCACCAATATGTTATTGACAAATTTGAGAAATGCTCTATATGATGAGCTCACTATAAATATCCAAAACATGAAAAAGCAACAACGCAAGTACTTTACTCTCA
>JAJIYU010019261.1:0-10871 GCA_030144865.1 Tinospora cordifolia | reverse complement strand
TTTTTTTCTATATCTCTAATATATTTTATTTTTCATGTGCCAACCCACAATTTGCACCCAAAATTTTATTAAAATCTTTGAAATTAATTTACAAAATTCTAGGGTATTACACTCAGCCAGATTGAGACGTGAATCTGGAGTCTCTGTCTGACACTATGGTACTGGGAACACCATGCAATCGCACAATCTCTTACACATAAAGCTTCCCCAGCTTACTCATTGCATTAGTAGACCGAATAGGTAGAAAATGTGACACTTTAGTTAATCGGTCTACTATGACCCAAGCAGTGCCTTCACCTTTATGACTTCTTGGCAAGCCGCTAACAAAATCTATTGTTATACTGTCCCACTTCCATTCAGGAATCGGAAGTGGCTGTAATAAACCCGATGGTTTCCTGTGCTCAGCCTTGACCTACTGACAAGTCAGACACCATGAGACATATCGGGCAATATCCCTCTTCATCCCTCTCCACCAGAAAGTTTTCTTCAAGTTCTGGTACATCTTGTCGCCCCCTGGATGCATAGTGTACTTACTCAAGTGTGCCTCATCCATTAGGGTTCCTTTGGCCCATCCAAAACTGGAAACGCATAGCCGGTTCCCTAATCTCAATGCACCCTCTATGTCAAGGCGAAAGTCTGTGTGCTTGCCCTCCTTGACGCCCTCTATCAGCCTTGTAATCCATACATTAGATTTCTGCTCATCTCTGATCTGACATAAGATGTCTGGCTGGCAAGTCACTGTATACAGATATGCTCGTGTATCATCTGTAGCTACACCTAGATTATAGTCACTAATTAGCTGATACATCTGACCCACTTCATCCCTCCTGCTCAACTTCCTACTAAGAGCATCGATGACTACATTCAACCTGCCGGGATGATAGTGCAGTTGAAAATCATAGTCACTAAGGAACTCAATCCACCTTCTCTGCCGAATGTTCAGTTCCTTCTGAGTGTATATGTACCTGACGCTCTTATGGTCTGAATAGAGATCAAAACTCTCACCATATAAATAGTGCCTCCATATCTTCAGCGCAAACGCGATCGCTACAAGCTCTAGATCGTGCGTAGGATAATTTAGCTCATGTGGCTTCAGTTGCCGTGAAGCATAAGCCACTTGAAACCACTGGCTGTCCTTGCTGCATTAGTACTGCACCCAATCCGCTAAGGGATGCATCAGTGCACAAAGTATATCTCACACCAGGGATAGGTGTGATGAGTACTGGTGCTGTAGTCAATCTCTGCTTAAACTCTTGAAAGGACTGCTCACACTGCTCGTTCCAAATGAATTTCTCATCCTTTCTAGTTAGCTTAGTTATTGGACTCGCCAATTTCGAGAAATCTTTAATAAACCTGCGTTAGTACCCAGCCAACCCAAGAAATTTCTTGATCTCTGTCGCTATAGTGGGTTGTTGCCAGTCGGATACTGCTCGCACCTTCTCTGGGTCTACTTCTATTCCCTGTGTTGAGACCACATGGGCAAGAAACTTGACCTGCTTCATCTAGAAATCACGCTTGCTAAACTTGACATATAATTTACTCGGCCTCAGTGTTTCCATAATAGTCCGCAAGTGCTATATGTGCTCAGTCTCTAAGCGGTAATATACCAGAATGTCATCAACAAATACTACTACAAACTGGTCAAGAAAACAATTGAAGATTCTGTTCATCAAGTCCATAAACGCGGCTGGAGCATTAATCAAACCAAATGGCATGACCGTGAACTCATAGTGGTTATACCACGTCCTGAAGGATGTCTTTTGTATATCAGACTCCCGAATCTTCAGCTAATGATACCCTGACCTCAGATCTATCTTGGATAAGTATTGTGCTCCACTAAGCTGATCAAAGAGGTCATCAATACGTGGTAAAGGGTATCTGTTCTTGCAGTAACACTGTTCAGCTTCCGGTAGTCTATACATAACCTCATGGAACCATCTTTCTTCCTCACAAATAGGACTGGAGCTCCCCATGGCGACTTACTCTGTCTGATGAATCCCTTCGCCATGAGCTCGTCCAACTGCGTCTTCAACTCAACCAACTCCACAGGTGCCATCCTATATGGTGGAATAGCGATGGGATTAGTGTCGGGATGCAACTCAATCTTAAACTCTACCTGTCTATGAGGTGGAAGTCCAGGTAGATCCTCTGGGAATATATCTATGTAATCTTGTATCACAGGAATATCGTGAATATCTGTGGTCTCCTCAGCATCCTCATCCGATAGCTGCCTGAAATCTCCCTTCTGCTGAATGACATACAACAAAGCAAGTGTAGGACTCCTAGGCAGTCTCTGAATATCCCCATCGATCCTTAATATCTCTCCTGATGGCAACTATATAGTGACTCTCCTCCTCTTGCAATCAATCTGTGCCTGATATTGGGTCAACCAGTCCATTCCCAATATCACGTCATAGCCACTGAAATGGAGTAAGCAGACGTCAACGGGAATCAGCTGGTCTCCAAATCTGAACTCAACTCCACAATACTTCCCTAAGCAAACTGTTTCGCCTATCGGCGTGGCAACGTCCAATGGTACTGCCAATGGGCTCTTGACAAGTCTCAATTTACTCACCAAATCTTCTGAAATAAAAAATTGTGTGGCACCAGAATCAAACAAGACATGCATGGCAACACCAAGCAACAAAAACATACCATCAACTGCAGGAGTCGGAGTTGTCTGGGCCTCTGCTGCATACAGTCTGGCCTGCTCTCTCTGTCTCATCTGGGACAATGTCTGCCTCTGCTACGGCCGACTATTTTGTCCCTGCCCTAACTGCTGTTGTACTGGTGCTGAAGCTCTGGTAGGGAAATCTCTAACCATATGTCTTTGTTGGCCACACAAGAAGCACAGTCCTAACTTCCTGGCCTGCTCCCTCTGCTCGGTGCTAATCTGACCTGCTCCGGTCCGCTGCTGCTGCCCTGAAGTCTAGGCCTGACCACTAGCGATAGGTGCTCTAGATGGTCATCGTCGGTCTCTCCTCTGCTGTGCGATTCCAGATGTCTGACCTGAATACGGTCTCTTCTGTCTACTCTTGAGCGACTGCCCAAACTCTATGTCTCTTTCTACATGTTGGGCCCGCACAACTGTCTCTCTGAAAGTAGTCAGTCTCAGAGGCATGATCATTCTCCTAATCTCCATCCTCAAACCCACTATAAACTTCTTCGTTTTCAGCAGCTCATCTACTACCATCTTTGGGCAGAATCTCGACAGCTCTGTGAACCTGTGCTCATACTCTGTCATAGTCAATGTCCTTGTGTCAGTCTGATAAAATCTGATCGCATTTGGGACCCCGTGCTAACGAGAAGAAAGTATCATAAAACAGTGTCTGGAACTCATCCTAGGTCATCACTGTCTCATCAATGGTCGGATCTGCCACTATCATTTTCCACTAGTGGTAGGCTGGTCCCACCATCTAATGTAGTGCCAATGCTACTCTTCTCGGTCCAATCACTCCTAGCAGCGTCAGATGCTTATCCATCTCTATAAACCATCTATCTACTACAATAGGATCTGCCTGTCCCTCAAACTGGCTAGGACGCAGCTTCTGAAACTCTATAGCTAGGTCCTTCTGCTTTTTATCATAACTGGCAGACTTGCTAGCCATCTATGTTGGACTCTTAAGGGGTACTGTCACTGGAATCGCTACCTCATCAGGTACAGACGCTAGTGTAGACGTTTGTGCAGGTATTGGAGGCCGTATGGGAGGCTGAGAAGACTTTGTAGGGTTCTGGCTCGTCATGGCCCTGTCTACTGCCCTATCCACCGCTCTCTGTATCATATCTACGAGAGCCTCTGGGGATACTGTAATGGCAACTGGTGCAGCTACCTTGATAACACCCTCCTCTGTCTGGACTGGCTCCCCAGTAGCCTCTCCCATACGGAGTCTGCCTCGTCCTCTGACTCTCGGCATTATCTTCAAGTCAAAAACACACTTTCAGTATCCAACAGTGTAATCATAATACAGCAGAAAATTCAATAATTTAAATGAATATAACTGCATTTCTACTTTAAGTTGGATACCATGACTTGTGATAATTGCCATTCATTTCAACCCGCCTATTCCCTTCGCATTCATCGTGCTACTGTGACTCTAAGTTCATGTCTCTACGTTCTCAATAGGTTTCAATAGCCTAGGGTTTTATGCTTCTAAGTCGATAGCATTTTATTCAGTTCTAGGTACATGAATTTGTGTGTCAATACTCAAAATAGTGATAGCACATATATCCAAAGCAAGCACCCAACAATCAACCAAACAATGCACGCTGGCATAATGGAAACCCTGTTCCAGAACGACTATTATATATTTATGCCAAATCCTGGTCTCTAAGGATGACACAAGACCCACTGTACGCGACCGTCCCATACCAGTAGAATACAGTGTGTGCAAGTTCTTCCAAAGAGTCCATTCATCGCCCATTACAATTTCGCAAGTGTCTCGCTCCTTAAGGCAGACGCAAGACCCACCATACGCAACCATCCCATACCAGTAGAATATAGTGTGTACATGTTCTGCCCAAGAATCAATCACTTACCATACATGGTCCGTCATTCTTCGAGTCCAAGATTCCTCCATACCCCCAAAGGATACAGGATCCTCCTGAATCGAGTCATGACCAAAGCAAGTGTGTGTTTTCATGTTATAAGTCTCTAGCTTATGTCCTAAAAGCTTTTATTGAGATCCACTGTCTTCAAAGCATCACCCGGTCTTCCCTAAACCTAGGGTTACAAGACTTGGATTGTTGACTCAACAGTTAAGTTGCCAAATCTGACTCACTCTCACTTCTATGTGATGCCCTCGGTCTCAAGTTCCCCTGATCCTTTCCTAAGTAGCGCAACACTCGCAGAGAGTAAAACTCAGCCTACAGGGATACTATCCAAAGGAAGCGCATCACTCGTAGGGAGTAAAGCCTCCACCTACAGGGCTACTATCCAATGGAAACGCATCTCTCGCAGGGAGTAGAACTCCATTTACAGGGCTACTACCCATACTCAAATCCATATGCGAATGGTCACTTGAGCACCTGACATCACCTAAATCTTTTCTAAACTTCTAGCCACATAATTACTAGTGGATGGCTTTTATTCACTTTTCAAAATCAAAGTAATTCCGAACTATTTCCAATGAAAATCAAATCCGGTGAAATTTTCTTTTCATTTCAATAACATTATTATAAATCAGTTCCATCTGCCATTACTTTGCCAGGAAAAATCTAGTCATGCCCAGTGTTGTCGAACATTGAGCTCTGATACCAAAACTCTGCCACACCCCGACCCTCGGACCGGACATCATGTCTGTCAATCTGAGGCCCTGTCGTTGGGTGTCACGCGGCTCCAAGCTCAGCGCGTGGTTCGCCGAGGCACCGGGCGTGCAACAATTATCATCAATCTCTCCAAAAACTTCTATACAAATCATTTCTTAATTTCAAATAATCATTTTATTCATGCTTCACTAAACAATTAGTTTCAAATCAAATTCACTGGATATTCAAATCATATTTATACTGAAAATCAAGATAATAGTAGCGGAAACACTTTTCGGATCAAATCTTTCTAAATCATTGAACATTGTTTAACATACAATATCTAAAAATCATCAGTTTATCAATCAAAATAAAACAATGTTCAAGGTGGTAGAATAGTCCTGTAGATACATATACAAAAATGTGATACATGACCCTCCAGTCCAAATTCAAAATATACATCGTAAAAATTATACAAAACAGAGAGAAAGTTTAACACAAAAATATGACTATCTCTCTATTCATTCTCCAGTCTCCGGTCTGCATCCTCACTGAGCGCTGGGTTCATGAGTACTTGAAAAATAAAACTGGGGTGAGTTCGAAAGCCCAGTGGATCTCCCCTACACATCAATAGCATTATACAAATGAGCATACGAAACATGCAAACAGTTTCAAATCATTAGGGTCGTTTCAAACACTTAGTCAGTTTATCCGTTGCGTTCTAATGTCAGGAATTTACCATATGATATTAGGAACTAACCGAAAGATTGAACCACCCTCGGTATCCCAATTGTGGTCCTGAACACAATCAGGCGTGACATCTTTATAAAACAGAAGTCTACCTCTGAGACCACAACCCAAGAAGATACTGAAACCAAGGGAAAAATTCGCATGACTTTCCAAATTCTAGGGTTTCATTCGGCCGCTCGCAGTTTGGCCTATTTGGGGATACCCACGACGACACCCTGGGACATTTGGAGAACCTCAACGCGATGTGCCACCAGTGCCCGTCCATCGCCCTGGTACGTGGAGTTCTTAATAAACCTTTAATGTTTTTTAGTTTCACAATCATAGTTTTCATTCCACATAGCATACAAACATGCTTATTCAATTGCTAACCTAAGTAAAGAAAGCAAATAAACACCAAGCTGATCATAATATCCTAGTACTAGAAAGTGAGTAACCAGACATTAGGATATCATGTTAATCAATTCACCCAAGACATACATTCCTAGCATGGTACTAAGTACATGAATTTAAACATGGATCATATTTCGTATCCTACACCCGCATAATACTAAAGAGTGAGGAAGAAATAGTCAACCCCACCTGTACACGCCGAAACACTACTGGATCATCGCCTCTCGCACAACAGTCCAATACTGTCAATCTGCATCATTAGATCGTAATGATACATTATTTTGGGCCTTCAATACGCATCTAACCCGACCCTAAGGGTCTGTTATCAATCAATGCTTTAGAGTGTACCCAAAACACTCCAAAAACAATATCCATGTCCATTGACTGCGGTCAGTACGGTTGGACCACGGTATACACACAATTTCTCACTAAATAGTGGGATTTCACACGTGTACACTATACTTGTGATTACTAATCTAGTTTACCACTTAAATCTAGCGTATTGGACACCCAACAATCATTTAAACACATAAACCAACTAAGGAATGGTTGCTTACATTGTTTATTCATCGAAACCCCTTGATCAAGCCTTAAAAACAGGATTCCCTTTCAATGAAATCAATCCCTTCATTTCTACCACCAAACAACCATCCTAAATCCGTCTATACTAGTGTCCAAACACACATACAAGGGAATAAACAACAACTTATCCCGTTTGACTTGGTTTCTAGCCACTAAACCTACAATACAAAGCTCTTAAACGGACCATCATCACTTTGATTTACTATCCATTAATAGCTACTCTAGATGATATCAATATCTTAAAGAAAAACTCAAAAGAAATAAAAAAACACACCTTCAAATCATCCCTTGTCGTTCCTCTCCAAATCCCGAGCCGTTTCAGTGCAAAATGAGAAAATCAAAGCTTGAAACGTATATGTAGCTCGCACACGAACCGCGGTCAGCGTCAGACAGACTTCGGTCCTTGGACAGATTTCTCTTCATGGATCGTGGTCTTCACTTTATGGACCACGGTCATCCTTTTATGGACTGCGCTCGGCACTTTACGGACCGCGATCACCCATGTGACCTAGTTTTCTCTTTTTTTGTGATTTTTCCACTGATGACCGCGGTGTACAGTGTGTTTTTCCCCTTTTTCCAGATTTTTCTCACCACAGACCGCAGTCAGACCCATGTGGACTGCGGTCTATGCGTGATTGTTCCCGATTTCGCAATTTTTGCACGTTTCTAACTATCCGAATATTCTAATTTATTTTATCTTTATTAAATAACATACAATGATCATTAAAACAAGTTTCCAATTATTTTTATATTTATTTAGAATTTTCAAAAATTTATATTGGCGTGGGCGCCTTATAAGACTTAGGGTGATTACAACTGGGCTCTTGAGCTCACCCCCACTAATCTCTTTTCAAGTAAGCCTTGAAGACACTTACATTGGTAAGCGAGAAGCTGCATTTATGTAGTCATAACACGCCTCACTGTTGAGGTCATGTAGGAGTAATGTACTCATTGTCTATTAGTTGTAGGGCATGGGACCCGCATTTAGTTCATGTTTGGTCATTTTAATTATTGACTTCGACCATTGGGTAGGTACTATTTATTTGACTCATTTTGAACTCAGACCAATGGGGTATAAGTATTTTATTTATCTCATAGTTTAATAATGTTATTGTTTTTAGACATGCTATCCCCATTTTAATTTATGCATGATAGTGTTGTTTATGTTTCTCTGCTTTGATATTTTATTGGGATGGTGTGAGGAAGGGAAAAAAAGTAACGTCTCGATCTCCGAATAGTGAAAGCAGGAGTAATCACATGATTTGTCTCAAGGTGAGAAATGAAGACGCCCAGTTAGCAGCATATGCAAAAGGATTCAGGGGCCAAGGTGTTACAGTAGCCTATTGTGGTAATGCTTCTGCACTTCTTATTTCTCACTTATGCATTTTGATTGTTGTGGTACTTCTTTCTCTTATCATGTAGTACATAGAAGCATGATTACACTTAGGCTCATATAACATGATATCCTTGCACAAGTAAATGTCATATTAGATAGGGAATCATTAGAATATGATTTAAAGATATTAGAAACACCATAATCACCAAGAATAATGAATCAAATTCTTGGTCTTTAATGTTGAAGATTCAAAAGGCTTGGAATAGCAATAGAAGGGCTAGAAGGAACTAAAACAATATGGTGGATATGATTTTTAGATTTTAAACTATTATTTTGATTTAAATAGAGTTTACATGTAAGCTTGTTAGTCTAGGACTATGCTTTAAATTGAATATGTATATGTTATGCTTTGAGTTGAATATGCATGATGATTGAATTTACATGATTAAATGAATGATGATGCATGTTTTCAAGAATACGAGTGATATCATGAACTATGTCGTATTAATGATCAAATGATATGCCTATGGAATGATGACTACCATGTTTATAATGCTCACATGTTTATTATTGAAAGACACACCCGGTTTAATCTGTTATTAATGTGATTTTTCAAAAAAGAAAGATTAATAAAGATCCTAACCACTTATCGGCATGGCGATGGATTTCATCTTGAGTGTTCCAACTCAGACCTGTCTTGCCGGCTATTTGTTTACCTGATTTGGAATTGAGAATTTGGATTAACCCTACTTCCTCGATTATTGAACTAGGAGTCTGGATTGCCCCAACTTCACGGATGAGAAGGGTTTGAGCGTTTGGATTGACCTCACTCCCTAAATTCAGAACACTGAGAAGGATTCCTTTCGGTCTTAACGTCAACGATAAACAATCAATTGTTTGAATCACCTAATCTATGAAAGTGTTTGACATGTGTGTTTGAGTTTATTGAAATAATGATTTAAATATTTGGGATGATTCACTCGGCTCTTTGAGCTTACCCCTTCTTTTTAACATTTAAGGAAACTAGTAATTAGAGATAGCGTGGATAATGGGTGTAACACCCCGTAACTTCGCGAGCAAATAATTGGATGAATAAAATAAAATATTTTTAGTAAATAAATAACGAAAATAATTAGTTGAGGGTTATTATGAATTAGTGGAAAAAAAATAATAATAAATATATACATTTTAGAAATTATGTGATGTATGTCAAAGAGATAAAATGAAAAATTGAGAATTAAATAACTTAAAGAAATTTAAATTCAATAATCATTGGTTATGAGATATTACATTAACCAAAATAAGAATAATAATAATCATGAATTTAAATGTTAAGGGATTAATATATATCTATATACATATTGTGCATACTTACCTTATATAATATAAGGATGGTTAAAAATCAGAAAATGTAGATTTATACAATTATAACATAAATTTAATATATTAACTTGAGCAAAAATTAGAGGAGGGACGTTGGCTTATTGAGGACGCCGGAATAGGGAGAAACGAGAAAACACTAAAAAAACTTGGGGCGGTGCGTAGTAGGGTTTCGAGAACAGTCGTTGCGTGTATAAATATAGGAAGAAGACCGCCGGTTCTGGAATCGTGGCTGCAATGCAGACGGTGAGCAGAGGAATTGAGCAGCTGTTGTGAGTTAGTGAAGAACAGAGCGTGATAGCCATTGCTGCTGTGGTCCGAGTGTCGTTCTGCTGCAGCATGTTGCTGCATTCCGAGCAAGAAGAAGAAACACCAGAGCTACGCTCTATTTTGGTAAACGCAGCTGCTAACTGAGGAAGAGAAGAAAAAGGTGGAGCGTGGTGCTGCTGTGAGAAGAGAAGAAGAAGCAGAACGAAAAACAGAGCTGTGTGAGGTTGCGGCTGCTGCGAATTGCAGCGTGTTGCTGCTACTCATGCGCTGGCCGAAGAAGGAAGAAGGAACACAAAAGAATTGAGGATCGGCTGGTTAGAAAAGTGAGGTTGTTGCAGCAACTGAAAAACAGAGGACAGAGCGACGGCAAGGAGCTTTGGCATTGGAAAACTGGGCTGCTTCTGCTGTTGCGTTCAACAGAAATGAAGAGGAAGGCCGTGCGGTGATGATGGAATAAGAACAGAGGAAAGCTTAGCAGAAACACAGGGGGTGCTCTGTTTGCATGGTGCTGCAGCTAATCTCGGTCGGTGATGATGAAACGGAACAGGGGATTAAGGATGGGGTTGGCTGGTGGCGTGGAAAGAAGAACAGAAGATGGGCGTTGCAATTTGCAGCAACTAAGAATAGAGGAAGGGAAGAAAGTAGCTGCTGCTGCAGGTTGATGTTCTGGTTTGGAGCAACATGGTCCGAGCTGTTGGTAGTAGCTTTGAGTAACGTACAGAGATGGAAGACTAAATGGATGGAACAGAGTGTGTTCAGTGGCTGAACAAGGGGAGTGCTACGGTAAGGTGCATGATGAGGGAAGTCTTTAGTATTCATGCTACTGGTGTATTATGAAGATGCTGGCCAAGCTGAATTGTGAGTTGGAGCTGTTAGTGGGTGAACCAAATTAAGAGGTAAGAAAATAAATTGAATTCTG
>JAJIYU010019260.1:0-10859 GCA_030144865.1 Tinospora cordifolia | reverse complement strand
ATCTTGTGCTCAAAATTCATGCACACAACAAACCCCCAAATTTTGAATTTTTTCATGATTTTTCGGTAATTTTCCCATAATTTTCGTTTTAATTTTTGGATCCTTTAATCTTAGCCGTCGAATTAATCAACAGAAATCGGAGTCTTCGATCTGGATCGTTGGATGATCTCGGAGTGTAGCACTGTTTGCAATTAGCCAACGCAACTCTGATTTGGATCGTCGGATGATCCTCGAGCACAGCACTATTCGCGATTAACCAATGTGGCTTTGATTTCGGCCGTCGAATGATCTTCGATCACGGTATGCAGATCTTATTTTGCGATCAACGAATTTCGTTCTGTCTGCACGATCATCCTCGAGTTTCGTACACAGATCTTTGGCCGTTGGATTTTGATGATCCGGTGCACCCGGGCATTTGGTTGGGTTTTAATCCCGTTTGTTGGATTTCGCCAAATCAATTGTGGACCGTAGGATATATTTTAAGTTTATTTTTTTTATTTTTAGCAGAATTTCTTGCTTTCTTTTCGAAACTTTTCCAAATCTCGATCCCAATTGACTTTCTAATTCTATTTTCATGAAAAATTGCATCTATCCCTGTATTTTTGGCTATGATATCCCATATTATACATTATATTCATATATTTTCTTCAAAAAATCCACTAAATCGATTTTTATTCCTTAGTTGTGTAAACTATGACTTACTAAAATTCTTCTTCGTCAATTCTGTATGATTTTCTAAGTGAAAATTCAAGTTTCATATGAACTTTTCGAGATGTTACAACCTACCCTCCTTAGAAAAAAATTTTGTCATCGAAATTTGTACATATTTAGGTATTCCTTGTCAACAAATGCGGGTACTTGGTCTTCATCTCGCTTTTGAGTTCCCACGTGGCTTCTTCTACCCCGTGATGTTTCCACAACACCTTCAATAATGGAATATCCTTTGTTCTTAGATTTTGTACCTTGTGGTCAAAGATTTTGACTGTTGTTACCTCGTAGGTAACATCATCTTGAATATGCACTTCCTCCCAGTGAATGATGTGAGAGGGGTCAAGTTTATATTTCCTCAACATGGATACATGGAATACATTATGTGCTGAAGTCATCCGGTTTGGTAGGTCCAACTCATAAGCACATTCCCCGATTCTTCTAAGTATTGCAAAGGGTCCGACAAACCTTGGAGATAACTTCCCTTTGAATCCAAACCTTTTGATACCCTTTTGAGGACTGATCCTCATAAATACTTTATCCCCAACTTGGACTCTAATGGTTTTCTCCTTTTGTCAGCGTAGCTCTTTTGACGGCTCTGCGCAGTGGTCAGTTTCTTTTATATTAACTTGACTTGGTTGTTCATTTCTTCCACCATGTCTGGCCTAGTTAATATTTGATTTTCAAGTTCAGCCCAACAGGTAGGTGATCTGCAGGTTCTTCCATAAAGAGCCTCGAATGTAGCCATTTTTATGCTTGCCTAATAACTGTTGCTATAGGCAAACTCCGCCAAGTATAAATACTTGCTCCAGTTCCCCTTGAAGTCTAAAACACAAGACCTCAACATATCTTCCAAAATCTAGATAACTCTGAGATTGACCATCTGTCTGAGGGTGAAATGATGTACTCATGGTGAGTTTAGTACCCATCTCCTTCTGTAGACTCTGCTAGAACTGTGAAGTGAAGCGAGAGTCTCTGTCAGACACAATAGTCTTGGTACACCATGAAGTCTGACAATTTCTTTCACATAGATTTCTCCTAGCTTGCTGACTTGGTTTGTGGATCTGATTGGCAAGAAGTGAGCCACTTTGGTGAGACGATCCACTATTACCCAAATAGTGTCTTTTCTTTTTTGGTTCCTGGGTAAACCACTTACGAAGTCCATGACAATGTTATCCCACTTCCATTCAAGGATTGGGAATGGTTGTAACATTCCAAAGGGTTTTTGGTACTCTGCGTTCACTTGTTGGCAAGTTAAGTACTTAGAGATGTATTTAGCTATGTCCCTTTTCATTCCTCTCCACTAGTAGGTTTTCCTGAGGTTTTGGTATATCTTATCTCCACCAGGGTGCATGGTATACTTAGTCTAATGAGCTTCATCAAGTATAACCTACTTGCTTTGTCCCTGCTGAGGTACACATATCCTTTTCCCGAGCCTTAGGATGTTTTCAGCATCCCTTCTATAGTCAGTATGCTTTCCTTGCGTGACTCCTTCAATTAGTTGAGCAAGCCACTTGTCTTGCTTCTGTTCATCCCTAATCTGATGTAATAGGTCCAGTTGGCAAGACATATTGTAAAGATAGGTTTCTTTTTCGTTGAGGTTTACATCCAACCTAAAATCTTCAATCAACTGGTACATCTGAGCTTTCTCCTCGTCTTGTTTGTTGAACTTCCTACTCAATGCATCGGCCACCACATTGGCCTTCCCCAGATAGTAGTGTAGTTGAAAATCATAGTCTTTCAAGAACTCCATCCATCTCCGTTACCTGAGGTTCAACTCCTTCTGGGTGTAGATGTACTTCAAGCTCTTGTGATCTGAAAACAACTCAAATTTCTCTCCATAAAGGTAGTGTCTCCAAATTTTCAAGGCAAACACAATGGCCGCTAGCTCTAGATCGTGAGTAGGGTAATTTCTCTCATGGACCTTCAGTTGTCTTGAGGCAAAAGCAATGGCTTGTTTTTCTTGCATTAGGACTACGCCCAATCCACTCAGTGAGGCATCAGTATACAGTGTGTAAGTAACACTAGGAGTTGGGGTGACTAGAACAAGAGCCGTAGTCAATCTTGTCTTCAGTTTTTGGAATGACCATTCACATTTCTCATCCCACTGGAACTTAACTCCTTTTCTGGTCAACTTAGTCATAGGTTCTGCCAACTTGGAAAAGTCCTTAATAAACCTTTTGTAGTAGCCTACCAAGCCCAAGAAACTTCTGATTTCTATTACTGTCTTGGGTTGCTTCCAGTTCATAACAACTTCCACTTTCTCCGGATCTACAGAGATGCCTTTTGCTGACACAACGTGGCCTAGAAACTTGACAGTTTCCATCCAAAACTCGCACTTACTGAATTTAGCATATAGCTGGTTTCTTCTGAGAATTTTTAGTACAATCCTCAAGTGTTCTAGGTGTTTAGCTTCTGACTTAGAGTAGATTAGGATATCATCCACGAATACCACTACAAACTGGTCAAGGTACTGTCTGAACACTCAATTCATCAAATCCATGAAGGCAGCCAGGGCATTGGTCAAACCTAAGGGCATCACGGTGAACTCGAAGTGTCCATATCTTGTGCTAAAGGCTGTCTTGTGGATGTCAGACTCTCGAATTCTTAGCTGATGGTATCCTGACCTAAAATCAATTTTAGAGAAATGAATGGCTCCTCGTAATTGATCAAATAGGTCATCAATCCTTGGTAAAGGATATTTATTCTTTATTGTAGCTTGATTCAACTTCTGGTAGTCAACACAGAGTTGCAAGGAACCATCCTTCTTTTTCATGAATAATACTGGGGCTCCCTAGGGTGATTCACTCGGCCTGATGAAACCTTTCTCCCTGAGCTCCTCTAGTTGAGTTTTCAGTTCAATTAGTTCTGCTGGTGCCATTTTATAAGGAGGTATGGCTATCGGGTTGGTTTCAAGGTGAAGTTCAGTCTTGAATTCTAACTCTCTTGCTGGTGGTAGTCCAAGTAAGTTATTTGGGAACACATCCTCGTACTTACTAACTATATCTAGGTCGTGAATATTCTTCAAGTCAGTAGGTTCTTTTTTAGAGAGTTCCTCGAACTCATCCGTCTACTTCAAGCAATTCAACAAGGGTAGGGCTGGATTTCTTGGTAGTCTTCACATATCCCCATTGATTTTTAAGATCTCCCTAGAAGGTAATGTTATGGTTACCCGTCTCTTAGGACAATCTATCTGGGCCTGGTACTAATCTAACCAATCCATCCCCAAGATTACATCATAGTCATAGAAAGGCAAGGTATACAGGTCGACTGTTAAAAGTTTATCCCCAAACCTAAGGTCACAACTACACATCTTTTTTGAAGTCATAATGGTCCCTATTGATGTAGACACATTCAAAGTCACAGGCATTGTTTTTGTCACAAGTTGTAACCTATCAGCTAGTTTTTCAGAGATAAAAGATTTTGAGGTACCCGAGTCAAACAATAGTCTCACAACAACATTAAATAATAGGAACGTACTTTCTACTACAGGAGCCTGGTCTTCCTGGGTCTCAACCGCAAACATTCTAGCCTGGTTTTAACTACGGCCTTGGTTTTGCCCTTGATTGGCATTCTGATTTTGTTTGGCTTGAGGATGCCCATTCAGACTTCCCTTCTGAGTATTCTGTTGTTGCTGTTGGGAAGCCTGAGTTGGTGCAGTTGGGCAATTTTTTGCCAAATGACCCCTCTACTTGCATACGAAACATAATCCCAGCCTTTTAGCTTCTTCCCTTGACTCGTCTTTGTTCTGCCCCTATTTCTACGTTTGTGGTGCCTTTCCACCGCTCTTAGTCTTTTTCTAGGCTTTTGGGTTCTCTATTTTATTACTAGGCCTCTTGTTCTTTTCCTCTCAACCTTTGTTCTAAGTTGAGTTCATGCCCTAGGATCCTTATATGTCTTTAAGCTTAGAGTCATAATCACTTTTTGAATGTCAATCTTGAGATCCTGAGCAAACCAATTAGCTTTTATTCTTTCTTCTTAGATCAGCTCCCAAGAGAACTTATCCAATTTAGTAAACTTTCACTCGTACACAGCTATAGTCATGTCCTTTTAATTCAACCTGATGAAATCCTCTTGTAGCTTCTATAGTGTCATCTCCAGAAAGAACTTTTCATGGAAGACGTCTTTGAACTCTTCTCGGCACATCTTTTCAACGTCAATGTTTGTTTCAGCAAACATTCGTATTACCATGACTCTAGATTCAGTTTCTAGGTTCTCGATCTATTCAGTGGCCTAAAAGTTTTTCTTCTAGGTTCTTTTCATGCATGGTTATAAGATTCGGTTTTAAAGCAAATAAACATTACAGCATGCATATCATACAATCATACAATCAAGCTAGCACAGTAAGGTTCCAAGCTTCCACCTAAGCTTTTAGGTTCAAGTGTCTCATACCACTCTACCCCTTCCACTTAGGCTTTCACTCAGAACAGAGCTGCACCCAAACAATTTCGCAAATTGCTCGATAACTAAGGTTCTCGAGCCCACTATACTCAACTGTCCCATACCAGTGAGCACAGAGAAACATGTTCTGCCAGAGTTACCGATCATTCACCACACATGGTCCATCATTCTCCAAGTCCAGGTTTCCTCCATAACCCCGAATTCCTATGCATCCCATACTACATAAAAATAAACAATTATAGAAGCTTCCCAGTCTTGTGTCCTGATCAAACAATTTTTTGTTTTCACACAAGTTTCAGTCTCTAGCCCATGTCCTAGAGTTTTATGCTTTTGATCCATTGTGCCACCCATGGCTACACCCGTTTCTACCTAAGGTCTTCTCTCTGGACCTAGAGTTCAGTTCTTGTTGACTTACAACCTTTGCCTGGCCAAGATACCACATTTGGCATCTTTTTCGACTTCTAATCAATTCCTTGCCCTAATTTTCCACCTTCTAATTTTCTTTTATCGAAAATAAGAGTGTTCTTCAACTCCGACTACTCATATCAGCTGGTGGGACAACCTCCAGATCGGGCAGAGAGACCGAAGTCTGCTTAGCAACTGCGCTTTCTAGGGCGGGATAATCCACCTCCCTTTTAATGTTTAACTTTAATCAAGACAAGGCTTACCCACTATCAGCTCAACTTTTAATCTTTGTATCCAAACAAAACATTTTCAAAACATATATTTCCTTTTTGAAAATACTTTCTAAAACATTCTTCAATTTCAAAAATAGAAGGTAGGGCATTCTAAATTCAATTCAATTCAAGGTGAAACCCTAATTTGGGTTTATGGTTCTTGTCGAGCAACTAATGTTTGACTTTCTATCTCTAGCCTAATCAACACATGTTTAGGCTTGATTTTCTATCTTAAGCCCAAGGCACGTAAAGCCTCGGCTCTGATACTACATTTGGTATCAAAGTAACTTTCTAATTTTTGCCCAATTCATCTACTAACTGAGCTCTGATACCACCTCTATAACATCCCAACCCCTATATCTTTTAATTAGTGTCCATTTGCCACCGTTCTCTTGATAGTGGACTTCACAAAACAGCGGGTCAGGCCGGTGCTACATTACAAGTGACACACACTTCTTCTTTTCTTTTCAATATCTCGTGCCTTTGTATAAAATTCAAGAATACAAATAAAATCAAGGCAAGTTAAAAAAGATAAAAAAATTCAAACTATTGAGATTATTAAACTCTTCAAAAAGAGCTAATTGTTACAGCGGAAGACTTCAAAAATACTTTTCAGTAGAAAAACATAAAAACTTTGGGCAACATGCCCTAAAAATTCTAAAAATATAATACTGTAAAAACTTTTTATGAAACTATCTATATTCAACTGCTCCATGGGTTCATGTTCCTGAAAAATAAGAAAGGAATGAGTGAGCACATAGCCCAGTGGATCCTTTTCAGACAACCATCATTCATATTCAAACTCATAACACAATCATAATTCAAACACTTGCAATCATTAGGCGTTTCAAACAACAATTTGTTTAAGTCGAGTCTCAGACCAAAAGGGCCTTTAATCCCTTGATGTTCTTAACTAAGTAAATGGGCCCACTCGGCATCAACCCGTTACACATGGTGACCCACTAGTGGTACACGAACCTCAAGTACTTAGGTCTGAAAACCATATGACCTAACTCATATGAAAAGAACATCCATAGTGTCGCCTTGACCACTATGATGGTACATGGTTATTATCACAATCGTCTTTGATTAATTCTCATATCATGTTCTCATAAAATAAATTTCAGAATATGAAATCAAACTAAAATTCAGAATATACACAGTCAATTCATGAAACACTCATAAACCAAGCATCATACTTTAATTTAAAAGCTTAAGTATGATACTAACATGACATGGATGATATGATTGCTCAAACATGAATCAAAACTGAAATACTGAAATAAACATTTAAAATTCTAGAACTGAAGTTGAAAATCTTTGAATTCAGTGAAAAACATACAAACAATGAGCATGCCATGAATTCAAATAAGAACAAAAGGGTGTTCTAGAAATCACTTCCACCTTGTGACGCTTTCTTCCAGAATTTCGGCAGCAATTCCCCCCACGTACTAATGCCAATGAAGATCGCCCAACTTATTTCCCCAATTCGAGAGAAGAACTTCTCATACACACAAAAAGGGAAGATGGGAAGAGGTGTCAAGAAGAAGGCTTAGAGAAAACAAGAAGAAAATTCAACTCTTATTTTTGGAATGAATGAAATTAAGAGCCTAGGGGGGTTTATATAGGTTATCAAAGAGAGAAAATTAGAAAGTCTTGAGTTTTTCTTTGAATAAAACACTCTAATTCTCCTTAATTTCGTACTTTCAAATTTTTGGAGCAAAATGAGTATTTTTCGAATTTTAGAAATAATTTTTGGAATTAGAAACCTATTTTTCAAATTTTTTCATGATTTTTCGATAATTTTCCCATAATTTTCGTTTTAATTTTTGGATCATTTAATCTCAACCATCAGATTAATCTCGAATTAATCAACATAAATTGAAGTCTTCGATCTAGACCGTTGGATTTTCCTCGAGCACATCAACGATCGCGATCAATCCAAAATGACTTCAATCTGGACCGTTGGATGATCTTCAAATGCAGCACTGTTCGCGATTAGCCGATGCAGCTCTGATCTGGATCGTCGGATAATCCTCAAGCGCAACACTGTTTGCGATTAACCAACCGGCTTTGATCTTGGCTGTCGGATGATCCTCGATCACGGTATGCAGATCTTTGTTCACGATCAACGAATTTCGTGTTGTCCGCACAATCATCCTCGAGTTTCGTACGCGAATCTCTGGCCATTGGATTTTTATGATCTGGTGCACTCGGGCGTTTGGTTGGGTTTTAATCCCGTTCGTTGGATTTTGCTAGATCAATTGTGGATCGTAGGATGTATTTCAAGTTTATTTTTTTTATTTTTCAGCCGAATTTCTTGCTTTCTTTTCGGATTTTTGCCAAATCTCGATCCCAATTAACTTTCTAATCTTGTTTTCATCAAAAGTTGCACATATCCTTGTATTTTTGGCTATGATATCCCATATTATGCATTATATTCATATATTTTCTTCTAAAAATCCACTAAATTGATTTTTATTCCTCATTTGGGTAAACTATGAGTTGCCAAAATCCTCCTTCGTCAATTCCATATGATTCTCTAAGTGAAAATTCAAGTTTCATATGAACTTTTCAAGATGTTACATCCAGCAAACCAATTTTCTTTTTCATCCTCTTCCGTTACAGCCAGATCGCACACCCAAACTGCTAGTTTTTGTTCTTCATTCACCAAAATCGCACTAGGCACACTCACATCCTCTCTTCTTTGAACAAACACAACAACAACAGTCGTGCGTCTTCTTTCTTCATTTCCTCTGTTCTGATCATCCCAACACACTCACAAGACTCCAAATCACACCACATACCAGCATCATCTTCGTCCAACCAGCAGCAGAGCTTCTTCCCCTTTTGTTCCTCTGTTTTGAGTATGCCCAAAAACCAGAAATCACACCAGAAAATTTATCTCCAAATCCCAAACGTGATCAAGCCCTAACCTCCCTTCTTCTTCAATGTCCCATCTTCTTAATCCTTCTTTCAGTTTCCAGAATTTTTCTTTTTTTCTTTTCCTCTCCTTTTTTCCAGATGATTCGATCAACGTCACCAAAGCCAGATTTTTCTGTTCTTGTTCTGTTTTTAATGCTGCACAAACTAGATGTTTCTAGTTTCTTTCTTCAGTTTCCTTTTCATTCTAGATTCTTCCCTTCTTGCACAGTCCAGATGCCCCAAATTGCATTAGCTACGATGTTTTTTACCCCTTCTTCCACCTTCTCCTCTATTTCTTTGCTTTTTTTTTTCAAACAATATTTATTTGTTTGTTTATATTTTTATTTGTTTGTTTGTTAACCAAATAATCAAATATTTATTTATTTGTTTGTTTATACATTTTCAATCACCCAATGAAAATTTTTTTCCAACCATATTTTGATTTCATTTCTTAACCACATCTTAAATTTTAATCCACCATTATTTGATTATTTTTCCCCCAATCATAGTCTACGCATAGATTTAAATAAAAATAAGGTTTTAACTTATTTATTCATTTATTATTATTATTATTATTATTATTTTTTCAACTGATCTATTTTTGTTTTTGCATCACTTGCGCCATCGCGCTTTCATTTTCGAATTACTCTCGTCGTCGCGCTCGCACGAGTAAACTATAAAATAATTTATTTTTTCAAAGCATAGTCTATATCTATATTTAAATAAAACATGATTCTAATTCATTTATTATTATTATTATTATAATTATATTTTTATTTTTTTGTTATTTTATTTTAAATTCTCATTTTCCTACAAAATAAAATTTTATTTTATTTTCACTCGCGACGTGTACGCGCTCATAAAATTCTGGGGTGTTACACAAGCACCTTAGAATCAAAACTAGGCATAAAATTACAATAGGTCGTAGATTTAGCAAGCACAAACTGATCGTGTTAAGGATGAGCAGAGGGAACAAATAAAGAGGCAAGAGTTGTGTGTCCTATGCTATCAGTGTAATATCCTAAAAACTCTGTACTTGATGAAATGAAATCCAATGTATGTTCAGTGAAATTTAGGTGAAAAATGAAATGGGTTTCATTTCAAGGTTAAATTTGGCACTTCAGAATCAGAACTAGGCATAGAATTACAATAGGTCGTAGATTTAGCAAGCACAAACTGATCGTGTTAAGGATGAGCAAAGGGAGCAAATAAAGAGGCAAGAGTTGTGTGTCCTATGCTATTAGTGTAATATCCTAAAAACTCTGTACTTGATGAAATGAAATCCAATGTATGTTTAGTGAAATTTAGGTGAAAACTAAAACCGGTTTCATCTTAAGATTAAATTTGGTAGGTTCCAAAACTCTCATTTAGTGACCCTTAGGGACCCAAACCAACCTGAAATGAAGTAAGGTGACATGAACCGACCAATTGGACAACATATACAAAAGTTAGGACAATTGGTTAAGATTAGGGTTTCATTTATCAAACACCTTTCAGGGGAGCCCATTTTTGGAAATAACTGAGAATATGGGTACTTTAGCAAATCAAAATGACCCAAAATGAAATGGGATGACATGAACTAACAAAATAGACAACATATCCAAAAATTAGGACAATTGGCCAAAATTAGAATTTTTATTTGTCTAGTGACTTCAATGGGTTCTAAAGAAAGAAAGTATGTGAAAGGAAAATCACTCTAGGCTAAGCTATACCTTAAAATTTTCATTAAGTTCATGTGATTCCAAAAACTTTATGTTAAAAACCATAATTTCTTGTAAATAAAGAGATATTAATTTTTATTTAATTTTTGTGAACTCATGAATGCATCGCCACATACCCCTAAGCATGTGCAAGTCACATGGGTGGACCACCATGATCATGTACACCCTCACCCTACCCAATTATATGAGAGGTAATGCATTGTCGAAAACCATGAAGAGTGGCTCCATGCCTATTTGTAATGATTTGATGATTAAAGAGATATAGAAAAGTTTTCTATATGCATGAGAACGCAAAAGAAGAAAAATAGAAAGTTTTCATGAGCTCAATTAAGAATGGTATCTCATGTTGATTCAAGAGACTAGATTGGAAGTTTGGAACCATGATCATGTGTCCATCAAATTTGGGTCATGTACACACTAATCAACC
>JAJIYU010019259.1:0-10862 GCA_030144865.1 Tinospora cordifolia | reverse complement strand
TCACAAACAACACTGGAGCCCCCCAAGGTGATTCACTTGGTCTGATGAATCTTTTTTCTCGGAGCTCATCTAATTGGGTCTTCAACTCGATTAGTTCTACTGGTGCCATACAGTACGGAAGTATAGCTATGGGTTTGGTTCCAAGTTAGAGTTTGATCTTGAACTCGATACTTCTAGCTGGTGGTAGTCCAAGCAAGTCATCAGGAATCACATCTTCATAGTCTCGGACTACATCTAGATTTTTTATTTCTTTTGGTCCTTCAGAGTCTTCTTTTAAGAGGTTTTCGAGGTCTTCGTTTTGCTTTAAGCAGTTCAACATGGCTATTATTTGGCTCCTAGGCAGTTTATGAATATCACCATCTATCTTGAAGGTTTCTCCTGAGGGCAATGTTATCGTTACTCTTCTCTTAGGACAATCAATTTGTGTCTGGTACTGATCCAACCAATCCATACCCAATATCACATCATACCCGTGGAATGGTAGTACAGGGAGGTTGACTGAAATTAGCTTATCCCCAAACCTCAGGTCACAGGTACACATTTGCTTTGATGTAACAGAAGTTCCTATAGGTGTTGATACATTTAACGTTATAGGCAAAGTCTTTGTTATTAGTTGTAATCTATTAACTAGTTTTTCAAAAACAAATGGCTTTGAAGCACCTAAATCAAACAACAGTTTCACAGCAGTGTTAAATAACAAGAATGTACCTTCGACAGCAGGGATTTGGTCTTCCAGGGCTTCAACGATAACAAATACTCTCGCCTGGTTTTGCCCCTGGCCTTGGTTCTAATTTTGTGCTCGACCCTAATTTTGATTTTGCCCCTGGTTGTTATTTTGTCGAGGCAGTTGCTATTGAACATGTATATTTTGTTCTCCCCCTTGATTATTTGGTGGTTGTTGTTGTTGTTGCGTCTAGGCTTTGTTGGGACAAAACTTCGATAGGTGCCCTCGCTGATTATAGTTGAAACACCGCCCTTGACGTTTTGCCAGCTCTAATTGTTCTTTCATTTTAGGTCGATTTTTCCCTTGAGGCATATTGTTCCCATTGTTCTGATGGGTATTCCGTCTCTTTAGATCTCCTTGGTGATCTCTGTCACCTCCTGGTCTCTTGTTTTTGTTTCTTAACCTTTGTTCAAAATTCAACTCTTGTTCTAGGGTTAATGCCTTGTCTACTACTTCTCTATATATCTTCGGACAGGCTATCTTTACCAATTTTTGGATTTCAATCTTGAGACCCTGGGTGAAACGGTTGACATTTTTCTTCTCATCACTAATTAATTCAAGTGAGAACTTTTCCAACTCAATAAATTTGGCCTCATATTCGGCCACTGTCATCTCTCTCTGCTTTAGCTGAATAAAGTCCTTCTGCATCTTTTCCAGTATTGCTTCAGGGAAGAATTTCTCGTAAAATATCTCCCAAAACTCTTCCCAATTCATTCTGCTAACATTGACAGTCGGGTCTGCCTTTATTAGCCGCCACCAGCTTTTAGCTGGTCCCTTGAATTAATGGGTAGCCAGTGCTACCCTGCTAGGACCTGTTACTCTCAACACATCCAAATGTTCTAATTCTTGGTACCAATGGTCAGCTGCTAAACTATTCGTAGTACCATAAAACTATGATGGTCCTAGCTTCTTCAATTCTAACAGCAATTTTCTGTGTTCGTCATCTTCCAGGTCCTCTGGTTCTTCTTAACAATCCAGAATCTCAGGTGTTGGCACTTGCGGTTGTATCGGAATCTGTTCCTGCATTTGTGGTGCCGCTTGCAGTATCATTCGGGCTAGCGTCCGCTCTATTTGTTCCATCACTCTCATGGTGACTTCATTCATCATATGTTCCATTCTAGCCTCCGTCATGTCGTATTGCGCTTCCTGAGAGTTGGTGTCGTCAAATGTATTACCTCTTGTTGCGTATCCTTGGTCCGGACATTATCTACACATTAATGTCGATTTAGCATTCATTTCTGTCTTTTTGTTTAGTTTGTTCTATCATGATTCTAGATTCATGTCTCTAGGTTTTCGATTTGTTGAGTGGCCTAATAATTTATTCTTCTAAGTTCACTTTTGTTTTTGGGTATAAGAGTTGGTCTCATACAAACAGTAAGATCATCATGCATTCAATCATTCAAGAATTTATGCTAGCATAGTAAAATTCTAAGCTTCTGCCTATGCCTCCAGGTTTGTGTGTCCCATACCACCCTTGCCTTTTGACATAGACTTCCACTCAAAGATTTCACTACACCCAATCAATTTTGCAAATGTATCAATTTCTAAGGCTTTCCAGGCCCCACTATACTTGACTGTCTCATACCAACCAAGCATAGGAAAACAAGTTCGTCCAAAGCCACCGATCATTCACCAAATATGGTCCGTCATTCTTCGAGTTCAGGATTCTTTCGTATCCCTGAATTCCTATGCGTCTCATACCACATAGAAACCAGCGATACAGGATCCTCCCGATCTCGTGCCCTGACCAAACAAGTGTTCATTTTTCACACATTTGTAGTCTCTAACTTATGCCCTAAAAGTTTACTCATGATTCACTGTGCCACCCTTGGCTACCCCCAAGTTTCTACCTAAGGTCTCTTCCCTAGACCTAGGTTCTCAAATCCTTGTTGGCATCTCATTTGGACCATAGTGAATTCCTAGCCCTTAATTACCACCTCCTAGTTTTCATCTCGTAAGAAAATGAGTGTGTTCTTCAACTCTGACTACTCGTATGAGCTGGTGGGACAACCTCTCGATCGAACGGCGAGACCGAAGTCTACTTAGCAACTGTGCTTTCTAGAACGGGATAACTCGTCTCCCTTTCAATGTTTAGCTTTACTCGGGACAAGGCTTACCCACTATCACCTCAACTTGTAATCATCGTATCCAAACAAAACTGTTGAAAACATATATCTCTTTTCGAAAAAAAAATTTCAAAATCATTTCAGTTTCCAAAACAGGACATAGGACTTTTAAATTAAATAAATAAATAGTCTTACCATACTAGTCAGTTCCTTCTAATTCTTGCCCAAGGCATCTAAAGCCTAGGCTCTGATACCACTTTTGTAACACCCCGCCTCCTGAGTCTCATCTTCTGCGTCATCTAACGATCTAACTTTCTTTGATCAAAAATCTTGGGATGTTCGGGAGACGGGCCTGTGCTACATTTTCTTCTTCTTAGACCCAAATCCAGTAGGGTTCCTGTGTGCATTAGTCTATGTACAAAATGACATCATAGTAAATAAGATTCTTTATTTATTCATTCAAAAATTTCGAGTACAATGATCTATTACAGTGAAAAATAAATTCAAAGCTAAAGTACATGATTTAGCTTGGGCCCTACATAAAAACTTTCAATAGATAAACCTCTTCGTAAGCTGATTAATTCCCTAAGATGTGAAAAATAGGAGGGGGTGAGCTAAAAAGCTCAGTGAATCATTTCATCTATTTAATTCATTATTTCAACCAAACAATGCAAGCATATCAAACACTTTCAGAGATTAAATTGATTCAAACAATATATTATCTCAGTCATAATTTAGACCGAACGAGAGTAACCTCTATGCTCCAGATCTAGGGAGAGAGATCAATTCTGAAGCTCAAACTCATCTCTAGGGGGATCATTTTTGAACCCGTTCCATTCTAGTGTCAGTATTGACAACCAGTTCTAATTCTACATGGATCACAAAAAGTCCCCCGTACCGGTACATGGTTGGAATCTTATTTAATCTTATTTTTGTGTGTAAGAACATAATTAATAAATACTCCAACAATATCTAAATACTCCAACCATATAACAATTCACATTCACAAACATTGACTTTCGATTTCTGATGTAGAAGATCATACAGGACGCAACTATAGAGCATACTCTCTTGGTCATAAACAATATATTGGTGCATGATAAATAATAGCTCAAACAATAAAACATTCAGATTGACTTTCGATTTCTGATATAGAAGATCGTATAAGATGCAACCACAGAGCATACTCTCTTGGTCATGAGCAACATAATAATTGAATGACATAAATGCAAAGAATAAAATCAAACTAACAAACAAGCAAGCATTATCTAAATCAAAATAATAAATTAAAAGAAGGGAAAGAAACTCACCTTGAGATTGCTTCCTAAAATCTCTGTAGCATTTTGTTGCTACTACCTCGTAGTCCCAGTCACTTTGATCGCTTCGAACAACATGGTTCACTTGTTTGATTCGTGGATTCGTGCCTCCCCTGGCAGAAAAGAGAGTTGAACTATTTAGAATAGCTCAAGCAAGAAAGAACTAGGACTAAGGTTTCCAAGAAGAAGGCAAAGAGAGAGAGCAAGAAAAATTTTCAACTCTTGTCTTTGGGATGAATGAAATGGGTAGAGTAGGGGGGTTTATATAGATCCCTCTTCCAACTAGTGTTTCTATCTTTCTAACGTGGGACTATCATTTACTACATATGCATACCTTAACATCACACCAAATGAGATATTTCATTCATGAATGCATTTCCTTTACACGTACACTTCTCTATGTATATTATTATCATATTAAACAAAATATTATTTTCATGAATGCATCTAATTAATACTTTATACACATACTTTTCTATATTAATATCATACTAAAAATATTATTTTCTTATTCAAATAGAGAAGCGTATATTTACCCAACATTTCTATATGTCTAATATTAATTAATGCATATCCCTTTGTACTTTTATGCTAACTAGTAAATTGCATATCAATGACATATATGTGTGTGTGTGTGTGTGTGTGTGTGTGTGTGTACATAAATATATACTTATATGTGCTAATAAAATGTGTTTTAAACTCAAATTTTGGTTATTACACCACTAAAATTTAAGGTATTACATTGTTGTTATAAGCAAACAATGTCAGGTGTAGGTACTTGGTCCAAATTTTCTTGAAATCAAGGGCACAGGACCTCAGCATGTCTTCTAATATCTAAATGACTCTCTCAGACTGACCATTAGTTTGATGATGGAAAGTGGTGCTTGTGGTGAGTTTAGTGCTCAACGCCTTCTATAGACCCTGCCAAAACTGTGATGTAAACCGATAGTCTCTATCTCACACTATGGTTTTAGGCACATCATGAAGTCGTACTATCTCTTTCACATACAATTCTCCAATTTTATCAACTTGGTCTATGGATCTAATGAGTAAGAAATGTGTCACCTTAGTGAGACGATCCACAATTACCCATATAGTATCTTCTCTTTTCTGGTTCTAGGGTAATCTGGTGACAAAGTCTATGGCAATGTTATCTTACTTTCATTCAGGGATTGGGAGTGGTTGTAACATTCCAATGGGTTTTTTGTGCTCAACCTTTACTTCCTCACAGATTAGGCATTTAGAGACATACTTACCTTTGTTTATTTTCATTCCTCGCCACTAATAGGTCTTTCTAATGTTTTGATACATCTTGTCACCGCATGGCTGCATCGTGTACTTAGTCTGATGGGTTTCATCTAATATGGTTTGCTTACTTTATACATTCTGAGGCACACAAATTCTATCTGCAAACCTTATGGTATTTTCGGCATCTAACCTGAATTCAATATGTTGTCCTTCTTCAACTCCTTCAATTATGTTTGTGAGCCACTTATCTTGCATTTTTTCATCCCTGATCTACTGTCGAAGATCTGGTTGGCAAGTCATGTTGTAAAGATAAGCCTGCTCCTCATCTAAAGTCACTCTCAAGTTATAATCTTCAATTAACTAATACATTTGACCCTTTTCCTCCTCCGTCTGTTGAATTTTCTACTCAAGGCATCAGTTACCACATTGGCCTTCCCTAGATGATAGTGCAGTTAGAAATCATAGTCCTTAAAGAACTCCATCCATCTTCACTGCCTAAGGCTTAACTCCTTCACGGTCTCAATGTATTTCAAACTCTTATGATCTGAAAATAAATCAAACTTCTCACCATAGAGTTTCCAAATCTTTAGAGCAAACAAAATGGCAGCAAATTCTAAATTGTGGGTTGGATAATTTTGTTCATGTTTTTTGGTTGTCTTGAGGCATGTAACACCCCACCTCCCGAGTCTCATCTTCTGCGTCATCTGACGGTCTAACTTTCTTTGATCAAAAATCTTGGGATGCCCGGGAGACGGGCTCGTACTACATTTTCTTCTTCTTAGACTCAAATCCATTAGGGTTCCTGTGCACATTAGTTTATGTACAAAATGACATCATAGTAAATAAGATTATTTATTTATTCATTCGAAAATTCTGAATACAATGATCTATTACAGCGAAAAATAAATTCCAAGCTGAAATACATGATTTAGCTTGGGCCGATGCGCCCTACATTGAAATAAATAAAAACTTTCAATAGATAAACCTCCTCGTAAGCTGATTAATTCCCTGATATGTTAAAAATAGGGGATGAGCTAAAAAAACCAAGTAAATCATTTCATCTATTTAATTCATTATTTCAACCAAACAATAAAAGCATATCAAACACTTTCAAAGATTAAATCGATTCAAACAATATATTATCTCAGTCGTAATTTAGACCGAACAAGAGTAACCTCTGTGCTCCAGATCAAAGGAGAGAGATCAATTCTGAAACTCAAACCCATTTTTAGTGGGATTATTCTTGAAACCCGTTCCATTCTGGTGTCAGTATTGACAGCCAGTTCTAATTCTACATGGATCACATAAAGTCCCCCGTACCGGTACGTGGTTGGAATCTTATTTTTATGTGTAAGAATATAGTAAATAAATATTCCAACAGTATCTAAATACTCCAACCATATAACAATTCACATTCACAAACATTGACTTCCGATTTCTGATGTAGAAGATCGTACAGGACGCAACTACAGAGCATACTCTCTTGGTCATAAACAATATATTGGTGCATGATAAATAATAGCTCAAATAGTGTAACATTCAGATTGACTTCCGATTTTTTATTTAGAAGACCGTACAAGACGCAACTACAGAGCATACTCTCTTGATCATGAGCAACATAATAATTGAATGACATAAATGCAAAGGACACGAATAAAATCAAACTAATAAAACAAGTAAGTATTATCTAAATCAAAGTAATAAATTTAAAAAAAAAGGAAAGAAACTCACCTCCAGATCGCTTCCTAAATTCTTTGTAGCACTTCATTGCTACTACTTCGCGAACTATTTAGAATAGCTCAAGCAAAGAAGAACTAGGACTAAGGTTGCCAAGAAGGAGGCAAAGAAGGAGCAAGAGGAATTTTCAACTCTTGTCTTTGGGATGAATGAAATGGGTAGAGTAGGGGGGTTTATATAGAGTCATCTTTCCACTAGTCTTTTTATTTTTTCAATGTGAGACTATCATTTCCTATATATGCATACCTTAACATCATACTAAATAAACTATTACATTCATGAATTCATTTCCTTTGCACATATATTTTTCTATATATATTACTATCACACTAAACAAATATTATTTTTATGAATGCATCTAATTAATACTTTATACACATACTTTTCTATATTAATATCATACTTTATTATTTAAAATATTACTTTCTTATTTAGATAGAAAAGAGTATATTTACCCAACATTTCTATATGTCTCATATGAATTAATGCATATCCCTATATGCTTCTATGCCAATTAATTAATTGCATATCAATGACAATTCTATATATACGTATATGCACCAATAAAGTTTGTTTAAAACTTGAATTTTGGATATTACGACAATTGAAATTTCAGGTATTACAAGGCATATGCAACAACTTTTCCTTCTTACATCAGGATAGCGCCCAATTCATTCTATGAAGCATCCGTGTATAGAACATATTCAACAATAAGATGGAGGCCAAAGTCAATCTCCTTTTTAGTTCTTAGAATGATTGTTCACACTTTTCATCCCAATTGAACTTGACTTCCTTTCTAGTTAGTTGTCATGGGTTTGGCCAACTTGGAAAAGTTTCGAATGAAGCTTCGATAGTATCCAACTAAGCCTAAGAAACTTCTAATCTCTGTAACTATTTTAGATTGCTTCAAGTCTGTGACAACTTCTACCTTATTGGGGTCTACGGAGATGCATTCAACTAATACTACATGACGAAGGAACTTGACCTTCTTCATCCAGAATTCACACTTACTAAATTTGGCATACAACTGGTTCCTTCTAAGGGTTTCCAGCACAATACTCAAGTGTTCTAAGTGTTCATCTATTGACTTAAAGTATATTAGGATTTCATCTACAAATACTACTACAAATTGATCAAGGTATTGTTTAAACACTTTGTTCCTCAGATCCATAAATGTAGCCAATGCGTTAGATAAACCAAAAGGCATCACTGTAAACTCAAAATGCTTGTATCAAGTCCTAAAAAATTATCCTGTGTATATCTAATTCTCGGATTCTCAACTGATGATATCCTGACCTAATATCAATATTAAAGAAATGAGTAGCTCTCCTCACTGGATCAAACATGTCATCGATCCTTGGCAAGGGATACGTATTCTTTACTGTTACTTTATTTAATTTTTGATATCAACGCACAACCTCATAGATTCATCTTTATTTTTTACAAATAATATTGGAGCTTCCCATGGTGATTCACTGGGTCGAATGAATCTCTTTTCACGGAGTTCATCCAGTGTGTCTTGAGTTCAATCAACTCCGCTGGCACCATTCTATACGGAGGAATGGTTATAGGATTTGTGTCTGGATGCAGTTCAATCTTAAACTCTACCTCTTTGTATGGTGGTAATCCAATAAATCATCTGGGAACATATCTACATATCACTGTACTACAGGTATCTCTAGAATCTTCTTAGGTTCTCTAGATCCAGCATCCTTCTCTAGCAATTGTTTGAAATTGTCACTCTCTTTTAGACAGTGTAACATGGTTGTCATAGGACTCCGGGGTAGTCTCTAAACATCCCCATTGACTTTCACTAACTCTCTGAATGGTAAAGTCAATATGACTCTCCGTCTTGGGCAATCGATTTGAACCTGGTGTTGAATCAACCAGTCCATACCCAATATCACATCATACCCTTGGAAAAGTAATACCCTAAGGTCGGCAGTTATCAGTTTGTCTCTAAATCTCAATTCACATGTACAAACTTTCCAAGTAACTACAGTATCTCCTATGGGAGTGGACACATACAATGGTTCTAGTAGAGTGACAGTCACTAATTATAACATTTTAGCTAAGTCTTCTGACACAAACGACTTAGTAGCACCCGAATCAAACAAGATCTTAACAGCAACATTAAACAGTAGAAATGTACCTTCAACAACTGAAGTTGGTTTCACTTGTCCACCCTCAATAGCAAACACTCGAGCCTGATTTTGTCTGCCTTGCTACTACTATCCACGTCTACCTTGGTTCCTTCCCTGACCATTATTATGCCATTGGATTTATCTTTGTGGTTCCTGGTTTTGACAGTCCTCGGCAAGATGTTTCTTCTGTCCATAGTCATAACATATTCATTCTCTCCTAGCATGCTACTTGTCAACTCTGCCCTGGGTCTACTGCCTCTAAGGCTGATTTTTGTTTTGCTTCTTTTAGTTTCCTTGGAACTCTTTGTTGTTGTTTGGCTTCTTGCCCTTGTTTCTCAACTTCTATTCAAAGCTGACATCTTCCTCCGTCAGTAGTGCTATCTCCACTACTTCTCTGTAGGTTTTCAGCCCCATTGGATTTATTACTCGGCGAACTTCAATCTTCAAGTCTTATGCGAACCTACAGGCATTCATCTTCTTGTCCCTGATCAATTCAATTGTAAACTTGGCCAATTCAATAAACTTGACCTCATACTCAAATACAACCATGTCTCTCTGAGTCAACCTGATGGACTTAGACTCCATCTGCACTTGTGTAGCTTATGGAAAAAATTTCTCATAAAACACTTCTCTGAATTCTTCCCAATTCCTATGTCGCACATCGGTGTTTGGATCTACCTTCAGCATCCTCCACTAACTCCTAGCTAGTCCCTTAAACTGACAAGTGGCCAGCATAACTCCGCAGGGTCCTGTAGCCCCTAGCACATCCATGTGCTCATCTAACTCTTGGTACTAGTGATCTGCAGCCATACTATCAGACATATCATCAAATTGGGAAGGGTGGAGTTTTTGTAACTCAATCAACATCGCCCTCTATTCCTTCTCCTCAATTTCTTCCTACGCCCTTTGATGGACTAGAACCTCTGGCATGGGCATCGGCTACTATACCAGAATCTGCTCCTAAGTTGGGGCCTATACCTGCAGCTATGGCGCCGCCTATGGCTGCACTTGTGGCAGTGCCCTCACAACTTGCTCGAACACCTATCGAGATAACTCAATCACCATTTTTGGTGATAGCATCGTTTCAACTGGGGCTGTTACTACCACCGGTGCCCTCTGATCCCTTTGACCAGATTCGTTAGTATTTTCAACCCTCGTCGCATTTTTGCTGGTTCTTGCCATTATCTACAAGTCAAAAGCCATTTTAGTATCTAATAAGGTATCCTGACGGAGAATCGTATTCTCAATTCAATTTAATTTGGGCATATGCAAAACCATCTGTCCTTATCTTTAGGATACAAAATATTTTTCTAGACCTGTAATAATAGTTATCTTTCCTAGGTTGTTTGTCAATTTTCTCATGTTTTCATTTGTGTTATCATGACTCTAGATTCATATCTCTAGGTTCTTGATTTGTTTAATGGCCTGTCAATTCATGCTTCTAAGTTCTGTTTGAGGATACTTAAAGTCCTCTAACGTTTCGAGTATAGTGTTTCAAAACAAAGGGGAAGAAGGTAAGAGAAAGATGAAGAAGGGGAGCAAGAGAAAGATGAGAAGGGGAGCAAGCTAAAAATTCAAGGAAAGAATCGAAAGAAGATGAAGAGGAATGAAGAAGACGATATACAAA